>JALLBE010000634.1:0-14716 GCA_036939795.1 Thalassiosira mediterranea
TAACATATACCTAAAAGTATGCTATATGGGCAAATCGAGGGCGTAGAATTCATATTCGTCCGCTAAACGGTCGGCGCTATTTTAAATTTTGGTAAGGTCGAGATAAGTACTTCATACAGTACTAGCTGGATAAGGAGATAGCACCTTTTTCGTCTTCCCAAATGCCCCTAACGTGAGCTTTTTATTCGCAGACAACCAGAGCGATCGAAGTATCATTGGGAAGCATACAGAACATTTGACCCCAAAAGGAATAGTCTCCCGTCATCCTTGCGAGAGAGTTGCAGTACGGGATGTAGCCGATGACAATCTGCAAACTGTCCGCCGTCGGGTCGTCCTTCCTCGTCAATATCTCATCTTCCATCGCCTCCATCGTGACATTCAACGCGCCCCTCACGTACTGAGCGTACCATCGAGCTTGGTACTCTATCAACATGACCGGCGACAGGGTCATGGTGGGGATCTGGAGGAAGGCGAGGGAAGGATCGTCCGCGTAGAGCACGCGCAGGTACAGTCGGAGCATCTTGTACCCATCGTGACGGACGAAGCCGCCGTCCCTTGGCAGGAAGGGATAGTCGTAGAGATACCCCGTGGCGAAGATGATCACGTCTGGCTTCACCGGCTCTGATGATATATCATTGGACGGAGAGGTTTCGAAGTGCACAATCCCATCCTCGTCAATGTGAGATATACCCGGCCGGACCAATCCCCGCTTTCTGGTCCCTTTCAGCAGCAAACCCTGCGGAAAGGATCTCCACTCGCGAACCGAGACCAGAACCCTTCCTGGCCTCCCAGAACGCGCCAGTATCTTCGCAACATCCGCGCCGGATATTCCTCCACCGACCACGAGTATCGTGCTCCCTTCGTCGAATTGATCCGGGCTTCGAAAGGCCGATGAGTGCAGCAACCGTCCCTCGAAGTGACGCGCGCCTCGTAGACCCGGGGGCAGACGCGCCCTTCGATGATGACCGGTGCATACAACGAGACGTCTGCTCCTATAAGTCACTTCTTGCCTTGCCTCCTCATATCCTTTACCGTGGCCCTCCGAAACAGTGACCTCCCAATACGAGCCAGGGCCGTCGTCGCCGTCGACCTTGACGCATCGAACAAC
This sequence comes from Thalassiosira mediterranea, assembly GCA_036939795.1. Taxonomy (NCBI): domain Eukaryota; phylum Bacillariophyta; class Thalassiosirophyceae; order Thalassiosirales; family Thalassiosiraceae; genus Thalassiosira; species Thalassiosira mediterranea. Next base: position 1,109 of record JALLBE010000634.1, read on the forward strand.
CTTCGAATGAAATTTGATGTAGGAGAATAGACCGTGGATATTCGCGTACTGTCGGAAGTATTCCTCCACGTGGTGCGGTAGGGGTTTCGTGGGGACGCCGTCCGGGTAAGGCAGGTCCCGGAAACACATGACGTGCTTTGGGGTGTTCGCAACAAGATCGTCGTACACCGGCTGGCACGACGTCTCCACCGGGATCTGCCGGACCGTACTAGCGGCCGCGTCGTCGAGACATCCTTTGTCGACAATGTACGAGCGACGATCGCCTTCGACGTCGTTTCGATAGATTCCGCCCGAGCGGTGCCACATCCCGCCGACGTCGTCGCTCTCCTCCAGGACGACGATCTTACGAGTTCGACCATCATGGTCTTTTTGTCGATTGCGAAGGTCCGGGCAAGCTGCGAGCAGTTCCCTCGCGGCGCCGAGGCCTGACGGGCCGGCGCCTACGATCAACGCCTCGAGCACATCCGCCGGCGGAGTCATGGCGGCTGCCTTCCCTGACACAGCCATCGTTTTTGGCCGGGCCAGAGAGGGTCAAGAAATAATGATAGCGGGCAACGCTCAACCATGGCAGACCCTGATCCAAGGAGAACCTGTGAGCAAGCACGAAGCGCAAGAATCATTTGTATGTGGCAACCATGGAATTAGTAGTAAATCAAGAGCACTCAAGAGTATCTTTGGATCCGAGACGTCATTATTAGGAATTCATAATAAAAATGGCGGGAAAGTCCTTTATGTCAAATCATTCTGCATGCGATCCCCAACCACGACATCCCTGCATCAGCTTTGCAATGCTGCGTTCGTAATGAACCAGTCGCATAGTATGGCAACATCGGCGCGACAGAGTGGAGAGGGGTAGATGAGATCACTGCGATAGGCGCACGGGAAAGAGGGCGAGGAGCGGGAGATTATGTCGACTCCCTTCGACTGGGCCGTCGGCGCCGCCATGCCCGTCATCGTGACTTGCGTCGCCCACTATCTCCTGTCCGAGGAGGGATCTGCGACCTACTTCAAACGGTGGGCCCTCTACATGTTCCTTGACGCCACCTATGGAAACTTTTTTCACATGCTGCTTCTCGTTCCGGCGAGGAGGATCGCATCCCGTCTGGTGAGTCGATCTTAATGCCATATTGATATTGTGGTTTCGTTCACCATTCTAATACTGGATACAGCCTGGGTCAAAAGTGCCGCCTCTAGACAACGAGAGGGCGTTGTTGGAACAGGAAGAGCAGAGCGACGACCCTTCATTAATCTGGCCCTCGCGAGAAGCGATGGCGACTCTTCCAGATGATTGGGTGGTGTACGTAAAGAATAAAAATGAAAGGGATGATGCCGATGCAAAGGATGGATCCAACAAGGCTTCGAGTGGGCCTGTCTCTTCGGCAAAGAAGAGACGATCGACGAAGAACAAAGTCAAAACGAATCCCAACGTAGGGGACACAGAATCGAGGGAATCGGACGCTGGACGACTGCCGAGACCTTACTATCTCAACCACGTGAGGGGGTCGACGCGGATACGCCAGGCGTCTCAGAGGATAGCAGCGGCAGCAGGTACCATCATTTCGTCGTACATCCTATGTTCGATATCATCTTTGGTTACGTTGGACGATATAGGCCTGGTCGTGTCCTCCACAGTTAAGAAGGCGCTCTTTGACCTGGCTGTCGGATTTGTTGTGGGATCGTCTATCGTCATGTTCATTTTTGTCCTGGAGTTGAGGATGGGTTGGATAAAGATCGTGGGGTACTTTGAGACGGTCGTCCCGGAGGAGGTTTTCGCTATCAGCTTCGTCTGGGACGTGTTGTTTCACGTGGGCGTGAGCATCAACGAGGAGGTGATGTGAGTGAATTTATGAAAGTTAGATAGTATGTTCTGAAGCTGTCGGTCATCTGCATGGTTTTACTGTCCGTACCCTTGCAGGCTACGAGGGTGGATGTTCATTCTTGGATGCCACGGTCTCCTACGTGGCGCGACTGATTGGTTCGAAGATCCTTCCAGATCGACGGCTTATGCAATTGGGATGTCTATCATGCTACAATCGGCTCTTTTTTCACTGATGCATTTGCATTCGCCAGGATCGACGGCAGGTACGTATTGCCTGAGGAATTGCCCCTGATTTTTATTTATATCGATTCTCGCTCGCGCTCGCTCTCCTTATGGTATCAACCTCCGTTCTATCGATCAGAATCCCTGCTGAATCTGTTCTTGGGAGGAATTGCCGCGTCTCTGAACGTGATGGTGGCTGGAGGCACCCTTTGGCTCGGCATCGGCTGGCATTTCGGGTGGAATATATTCATGGGGCACATTTTGGGTCGCAGCACGAGCGGCATTCCCATGAGTTGTGCCGTCGTGAGCGTCGTCCCGAGGCCTGCCTCATCGTGTGGGAAGACGTCTTGGGAGAAGTACCATGGTGGAACGTTTGGTCCGGAGCAAGGCGTACTAGCACCACTGGCTTACGTTTTGGGTATGGTGATAGTAGTACAGATGTACGGATGGGATGAGCTGAATGCGTGGAGAGATCGTCTAGTTGTTCTGAAATCTTCCTACAAATATGAATAATCTATCCATATATGTCCGTTGTACGCCGGTTATTACAAAGCATGGTGCCTCGGGATGCGTGGTGAAGGCGTGTTGGTGGTGGATAAGCCAGGCGAAGGAGGCGTGTTCATATGTGGAACCAAAGTGGAAGAGAAGGAACATACAGACGAGAACCAAATAAAAATGGCCAAGCGTGGTTGTGAATGTATGGTACTAATTTATTTGAGGCTGATTTGGGACATACTTCTCTGTGCATTTTCATTTGAAATCTTGATTTAATTGTGTCGGCGAATCCTTGAATGGTCAAGTCATCAAACAAAGATGTTATCTGTCGTTGTGTAAATGGTTCTTACTTAATGTTATCAAGGCAAATATGCAAAATTATTGGGAGTCAAGTTTGGTTAGACTTCGGGCCATCTCCGGGCTACCTTAATCTGAACGAAAAAGACTGGACACCGAGTGGAGACTAGCTCATTGAGTCTCTCTCGCTGATATATTTTTTGCGCCTGTATCTCCGCGAAAGGATCTCATTGGTGCAAGGCAAACGAATGGCCAAAAGCGAGCTATTGTATGCGTGAAATGGGTTGGATGGCAGTGTGCCCCCAGGATTTCACGCACATCTCTCAACTACGAAATATTCATGCTTCCTTCCAAAATTTTGGACAACTGAAGTTCGGAATGCCAGGTGTCAGTGAATGCGATCACACCAGGACAATAAGAAGAAGCAGAACATCTTACCCTAGATCCACTCGCTCTTCCCAGTGGCACGATCTGCGATGATGATGTGTCCGGTCCAGGTTTTTTCGATGCCGCTGCAGACGCTGAGCTCGCGCTTCCTCCTTCGACTGTAACTTCTGACAGGTACTTCTTCGTCCCAGAATCGTTGGTAGCTTTGCTCTCCAACCAATCCGAGCCCCAGTAGCTGGGACCAGCTGGCTGCCCGAGGCCTATGACAGAGCGCCGTACGTCGTCCCTCTCTGATGCAGGCGAGGGCTTTTTATTAGCTCCACCCACGGTTGGATTTGTGGGGTGAGCTTTTCGTTTTCCTCGTTGGTGCATACGAGAGAGCACATCCCCCATGACAGCAGATGTAGCGGATGCGGCAGACAATTTGTCTCGCATCATGTCCGAATATTGTTTGGAGGGGAATGGAGGCAAAAAGTTTGGAACATACAGCGGCCTTGCCTCGGCGTTTTCCGTAACAGGGTCAGTATTGGTCGGTGCTGCCGGCTCTTTTGTAGTTGGGTCGAACTTGACTTTGGTCACAGCACTGACAGGAGCCTTGGAGCCAGCCCCACCAACTGCCTTTTTGGGATCATTGACAGCAGGCATTTTGGTGTCTTCCAGTCGAGGAGCATCTTTCACATTGACCGAACTATCCCCTGCATCTTCAATGGATCCCCAAACTGAGCCCATGGTAGCGAAGACATCATCTGGTATACGGAGAGCTGCCCAGCTGGCTTTCTCTGCCGCCTGATCCTTGAGTCGAGCAGCCTTGGAGGTTGCCGATGGTTTGGTACTTTCAACATTTCCTGACGCGCCCTTTTTCGGCTTCTTGGTCGCTGAGGGTGCCTCCCGACATGCTTCCATCTCCGTTGCCAGGTCGTGCAGCGACAGGGATATAGACGAGCCTTCGGGCATTCGATGAGGATTTGCAACATCACCGGGACGTGTCACCAATGGAAACGCGGGGACGAAATCGGGATAAGGGGCATCCCATCTAACGCCGAGCCCTGCATCGTTCTCTGCAGGACTCCCTTTGCCATTGTCGTCTCCGCTGGACACAGCGCCAGAAGGGTCTGTCGACGTGGGCCCCATCTTCCCTTTGCTGTTCTGGCGATCGAAAGAAAATGCGACGGACTTCTCGGGGTTTCCTTTCATTAAATTTGGGAACTGCTTCCCCTTTCCCGATGCCTTGGGAGCCGCCGCCACGGAAGTCGCCGGCCTCTGAGGCAGAATGGTTTTCCCTCCGGGCTTTTTCGCGACGCCCGTCGCTTGTCCATTGCTTTTTGCGCCATTCTCGTCCTTCTTTCCTAACGATGTTTTTTTCGCTTTGTCCTTCCCAGGCGTATCATCCTTACCATCATCATCTCCCTCAAGTGGTATCGAGAACCACTCCGGACCGAACAAAAAAGAGGCAAGGCCTTCCCATCCCCGTTGCAGTTCCTGTCCCTCCACCGTGGGCCTACTACCGGTATCGTCGAGCATAGGCTGCTCGTGTCCTTCTTTTAGCCTGGTAATGTCTGGCAGGGCCACTTTTGATTTCATTGCAACCGATATTTGTGTTGCCGCTGGAGCAGTGCAAAGCTGCACAGCATTGAGAGCATCATACGCGTTGGAGTGAGCAGAGGAGCGTCCCGAGGCTTCCACGTTTGTTGATATGGCAGTCCCAACCTGCACCATTTGTTCGTCAGACGTGTGGACGAGGAGATATGAATCATACGGCATTGGTGACAGATCGACGTGAGGTTGACGATTATCAAATGTTGAAATAAAAATGTCACACAATATCATTGCAAAATTCGCAGCGAGGTCCTCCATTTGTCATTGACAAACGCACCTGAGCATGAATCCATTTATCGGGTCGTATGAGAAAGGTTCAACAGAGAAGTGAGTGTGAGACAAAAGACGAGGTTGAAATAGAAAATAAGGCACGGCCAAAACCGAGTTTTATGTCTCGAACGAAGGATCTGAAAAGGAACCAGTTACTGACCTTTGATTTACCAATGTGTGGCAATGAGGGAGGGAGGGGGGTACGGCAAATGACCATGGTGAGATTCACGACGAATTCAGACTTCAACAACATGGACTCATGACGACGGACGAAGGGCATAACACGTGTCCAACTACACACATACCTGCTCCATGTAAACCTGCAGCACGCTCCCCAGCGCATCCAGCGCCGCGCCCTCCATCCCCTCCACGCCCAGGTGCAGCGCCGCCCTCGCCGCGCTCCGTCGCGCGATCTCGGCGCAGTACGCTGCGTCGTTGTCGGCCGCGGACCCTCCCGTCAGCGCCGCCGATCGCCGCTGCCGGTCGCCGCCGGCATCCTCGACGTCGGCGGGATTTTTGGCCATCCCTCCCGCCGTGGGGGGGCGCCGTTGCTTCACGGTAGCGGCGGCATTGATCGTCGGGGCGGCATGGGGAGCTGCTCCTCGCGGCGCGGCGCCCAATGATGATCGTCCGCCCGGAGGGGCTTCGCCCTTTGCCGGGGAGGGTTTGTTCCCGTTCAGCGTCATATCACGCGGGGGCTTCGAGGGGAGGACACCGGGGGGAGAGCGAGGCGATGATGAGACGCCATTGACGACGGCTGCGGCGGCGGATCGGCTCGGGGGTTGTCGGGGCTGTTGTTGCCTTTCGGCGGCGCTCATGGTCCGGAGCGGTGCGCCGTTGATTTCCCCCGTTGTCGTTGTTGGTGTCGGTGAAGCGAGAGAGATGAGGGAATAACCGCAGAGTCGACCATCACATCTCCTAACTCTCTAGCTATCTGTAAGGTAGCAATCAGAAAATCACTGGAATGTCAAAATACGTTGCAATCTCCGCTTCAAACCCCTTTATTTTGTTCCCTTGGAAGGAAAGCAGCCAAACAAGCAACACGAGCACAACCAAGCACAATTCTCTCCCACATGACACATGACCCCCTCTAAAGTAGGTGTTTGTGTTGAAATATCTCAGCTCTCTCTCTCTAAAGATTGAGTGGGGGGGGGGGGGGGGGGGGGGGGGGGGGGGGCAGGGTATGGCAAAGTACCAGAGCATATTATTTTCTACCCAACGTATTTGGATTTGGGCGAGGGTAGTGGGGTGCAAGTGAGCCACAGTGCCATGTTCTGGTACCTTCACCTTCACGCTCCACGCGGACACCTAAATAACTTATTGGCCTCGTCATCGATCCGCCATAATTTGACAATTAGATTTCATCCAGTACGCCGCCGACTTTGTCGGCGCCGATGCGTGTGTGTGTCTGACGTTGACGTCCGGTCAGTTAAGACTTACCCATCAGCGGGTCTATCACAACCACACAGCAGTTTCCCCTCCCAAGTATCCACATGCCACCTAGTGCCGACCCCCTCGAGGAGGTTGGCGGACAGGTGACTGAATGGGTGTTGCAGACTGGCCTTCTTATGCTTATGGACCGAGTCCAATGCCCGATGATACGAAGCATGTGGCAATTAGGACGGGAACATCAATCACAGATATGGCTGCCATAGTAACCTTCGTAGCCTCCCCAGACCCCCCAGTGTCCCTACACCCCTCTTCCATCTCTTCAAATCTCCCCCCTATTCACACCTCACAGTCGGAACACACCGGGCAACTGGACCTCAAAGCATAATTCGACAAGCCGGTCAACGTGTGACATAAGCATAAGCGGCTTATTACTATTATCGGGCCCTTTTTGATGTAATAGTCTACTAATGTAGACTACGAATGATGTAAGTTAGACATACTCCAGCCGGACTACACACAATATTAGACAGATCACTTCAACGCTAGTGCTATGCACAAACGTATCGTATCTACGGTACCTACGGGTACTTTACAGGGCACCTGAGGGTCCCTTCGAACGTCGACGTCAGCAGCTACCTGCACGACGGCGTCGCGGTAGCTCGAGACCGCCTGACCTTGCAGAGCGCAGACTTGGAAATAGGATAACGCTAACTTAGGACTCATTGATAGGATGGTGGTGGTGGTAGGATCCTATGTGTTTTTCTGATCCTCTATCGTCATATCCGCCCTATGTCAGTCATATCCTATAAAATTATAGGACAAATGATCATGGTTCCTATCAATAATTATAGGACAAATCATTTGTCCTATCTTGATTTCATCGGACAAAATGAAAAAACCTACATTTGTTCTATTTTAAGGACCAAAAAACCTATCCCAGGATAGGACTCACTTTGCAATGGCTTCTCATTGCCATCACAAATCACTCAAATAGCAGGCAACAACCACAAAATTCCATTCAGAGGCCACCCATGAGGTAGATAACTTCTTGAGCTTGAGAAAGTGTGGCGGGCAACATTCCACCAGAAGCCCGTTGACTAAAAGCGAATTGAGTTTGGAGGCGTATTCAGGCTTGCACGGGTCTGAGCAGCTAAAATTTGGATGATGGCCCACATATGATGTTGTGTGGCCGTCATGTAGATTTCAGGGGTGTGCTCCCACCAGAAGCCCATCATCTAAAAGCAAATTGAATTTGGAGGCATTGGAGGGGGGCGAACACGTCGGAGTTCAAGAACATATATTAAACTCTTGTATAACTATCACTCATATACTTGACGTTTTAACCATGTGATGCTAAATGCATGGACATAAGTATAAGCATATTTCTATCACATCTAGTTTTGTACACCTGAATTATACTCAGCATGATATGAAAGAGTAGTTTTGACTAAATCGTGGTAGGACAAAAATACGTCTTTGTGTACAATCCTATCAATTTTGATAGGATTTCATTGGAATCCTATCAATATTACAGGACTTTTGCAAGAAACCTACAAATAGGATAGGTATTAGGAACTGAAAATCGGAGTAGCATATCCTATAGAATAGTAACTGAAAATGAAGCTGGTCCTATCCTATATCATGGTGTAAGTCCTATTTTCAAATCTGGCCGAGTGTCAAGGTCAAGGGGTCGACAACAATGTAGGGGAAGGTGTTGAGAATCGACGGCGGATCTGACCCCTCACCGATTGCAGCACTTCCTTATGTAGGGAGCACCCGAATTCTGGACAATGGCCAACACTGACATGGGTCAATGGCGGTCTTGATATAATAAGAAACATTTCATGATAAAAATCAGCAGCAATAAAGTAATCTCATGAAGCAAACTCAAAGAACACACACAATGCATAAAATACAATCACAGAAAAGGGGACTCTTTCTATAATGTCCCACGCAGAATCGAGAACTTTGAATTAATTCTTTAACGACAATCAAATATCCTTGATTTTTAAGCCTAAGGTACGCCAAATATGGATCGTCCTATTTCATGAAAATCTCAAAACCTATGCCAATATTGGTGCTCCTCTTCACTTTAAGACATGGAAAATATCAAATATTCTACGTTTTTGATTACGAGAAAGAAAATGAATCTAAGTCTAAGCTTCCAAAAGTTCACGCCGAAGATGGACGCAAATGAGCATGAGTGCACCTGATGCTGCTCTGCCGAGCAAATGATTTTTATTTTGCGATGAAGATCAAAAATAGTTTCACCTGCAACACAATATTTGCATGCATTGGGTCAAGTCTGAAACCAAATCTGACAATCTCAAGATGGAACAGTATGATTGTAAAAGGTCACAAGAGAGTCAATAGTGGCAAATCAATGACGACAAATCAACCGCGACATTGACGGCAACGAATCGACGACGAGGAAAGTAAGCCATAGCTTGACCCCGAGTAAAACCCAACCGTCACGGTTATGCAAAATCAATAAACAGGACGAAATTGCAAACCTTTTGATTTTTGCCCACCTTATTAAAAAACACCTTTCTAGGTTTTAGCCCGATGTAGGTTTGAACAGGACCAGCTAACCCCAAATTCTCCCTCTGACCTTCTGTGGTTTTGTATTGTTTGCAATAGCAGCAAGTTTCATGTGAACAAGCACCATGTTTTCTCTTAGAATATTCATCAATCTTGCTATTTCTTGGTCTCATCTGTTCTTCACGTACATATCTTACTCTTACTTGGCTTGATCTGTTCTAAACGTATCATGATGTGATCTCTATTCTACATGCACATCGGTGTACTCGATAAATACATAATCCACTACACACACTAAGATAAAACAACATTAACCACAACACACACAAACGACAACACACACAAACCACAACACACACAAACCACAACACGCACAACAAAGAATCTTATTATACATTGGCATGACTTTTATATATGCCAATGTAATGTAATTTATGATTCACATCAAATTAATTATATCCCCCCCCCCACTGCTGTTCCTTTATCAACCTTTATTGAGGAACACACAATCATCATTGAGAACAGGACTTTTGTGCAGGTACAGGAATGAGAAAGGATTGGATCCAGAACCATCCCTCACATCTGACTACACCTCACTCATATGAGGCATTATCAAGCTGTAAGCTAGTAGCACACATACATGTCATAACATGTCACACTCCTGCAACCTCAACTTTATTGCCCCCATTTTTCTAACTTTTAGTTACTCTTGAGTACTTGTGGGATGCTTTATATAATCTTTCTTTTAGGAAGTATTGAAATATTTCCCTCACCCCCCGCCCATGTGAATGTGACGCTCCCACTCCCATCTTGATCTTTTATTGTTATCAGGAGTCCTGATTTTCTATCATTTGTCATAACATCTATGCCCACAGAGATGGTGATGCCATCATTGATCACTCAATTTGACAACAATTGTTGTCCCATCACTTGCTCCCTTCAAGGACCATGCAATGGACCAGGACAAGCCTATTCCTTTCAAGCCACAAGCACAAGCTTGAAATTGAGGTCTCAAAATGCCGGCCTTTGGTTCCAATCCCAACACAATTTTATACAGGAACGATGGCAAGAAAAAGTTCGTCTTGCTCATGATGACTGATGGCATGGAGGCGGAGGCGGAGGATGGCGAACTTGATGAGGGAAGTGGCTACTGCATGCACAGCTTGAATTGAAGCTGAAGGAAAGCCGGTGCACCGTGATGGTTGGTTTTGGCCACCCGTCGCTGTGCTCTTACCATCAGTACTCTTGTCGTGACCACTCAACTTGACTCAATGTCAAGGGGTCAGTTCCAAAATGAATGACGTTTTACTTCCTTTGTAGATCATCATGGACGGTTTCATACATCCCAGAAGAGGTACACTGATTCTGAGGGGGACCTAAAATAACCTTGAATTGGCTGAAAATTGTCAATACTTCAGATGAAACTCACGTTTTTGTGATAATTTCAGTGCTTCTAGATATACTGTGATGACATATGTCTCAAAATACAATAACACAAACACAAGCTTCAATCCCAGTCATCCTATGTATGCTTTGAGCCATGATGGTTGGCCAAGATTTGAGAAAATGCTGTGTCACTCTTGCGTTTCATACATTCCACAGTTTCATACCTTTTCTCCAAACGAAACAAAACAAACTTCAAAATGAAAGGCAAAGGCAATTTGTGCTTTTTTGTTCTAATATCAGCATGGGCTTTCTGATCTAAAGATAAAGAGACAACTAAAAATCTCAACTCTCTTGTGGTGATGGCGGGGAGAACAGCGAGTGACTGGAGATCATTCAGGACTGAGCGATCGGCCAGTCCAACGCCACGTACAAGTACGTGGCTACGTCATCCGGCCTAGCGCACAATTGCAAGCTGCCGCCGACCATGATTGGCGGCAAGCTCTCATTCCGTTTTGGAGCACCAACCATGGCAAGGTTGAGATGAAGTAGGGCTTTCGTAGACATAGAATTAGGACCCACTCAGGCTCAGGTCCCTCAGAGGCAGCAGGGTCCAACCTTCGTCAGCTTTAGGCCGTGTCCGTGTCGGAGGTCAAAATTTCGAACTAAGGCGGGGAAGATTTAATTCAAAAGTTACTATCTAACCCCCCCCCCCCATTGACAACCCATCGTTCCCCAGTCAGATTATTTCCCCAGATACGTTGATTGCTAGCATTTCACGTGTTTGTCTGTCTGTCATTCGTGTCATGAGTCACGATTGCTGACTCATGACTTAATTTAAATGCTTTTGAAGTACTGGGGTAAAATCCACCCCCCCCGGGCAAATTCTATCAAGATAGTAACTTTTTAATTAAATCTTCCCCGCCTAAGCGAAAAAATTCGGAAACCCGCGCGGGTGTGCACAGTTTCATCTCCAACTTTCGATCAGCTGCAGAATCTCGAGTTGGAGATTCTGCAGCTCAAACGGGCTTCAAAATGAAAGTTTTGATCAGTTTTCAATCTTGGAATGTTCATTGAACCACAGTCGAAGGACGAAGGAGGCGACAACGCCCGTCGCGCTCGCTCGGCGGGAACATCCTTCAACGATGGAAGGAAAAACACCGCAGTGGCCGCAGTCGTCATGGCATTCCGGCGGTTGGAGTGGCTGGTATGTAGGTATGGTAGGTCCGCCCGTTGTCGGTTTTACTTTTTGTTTCAAGCAACGAAATCACATGAAGAGCGGTCGAAAGTAAAAAGAAGATTGTCGAAATTTGACCTGCCAACTTTCAACTTTCAACTTTTCACTTTCGACTTGCAATGAGACATGGGCACGACCTTAACCCTGCACAAGCCGTTTGCTCTCGTCTAGATTTAGTTTTGCACCTCAGCGTTGCCAGGGAGAGAGTGATGGCAAAGAGAACTGAGGTTCAGTCCGCGAGGACTTGAATAGCATAGACCATGTTGAGTTTGAGTCCTTGAACTCAGGTCTAGTGCACTCTAACTCTAAGCGTTCTGTAGTGTGTAATTGAGCCCTCAATGGTAGGTAGGTACTCAGATGTCTTTTGAGGTGGGGTACCTCTCTAGAGAAGTTGATCTTTGCGTTGTGCAAATATGTACATATGTACCCCATGAAACATCGCCTTTTCATAGCAAGTGTACCATACAGACGGCCATTATGCTGAGCCTACGTGATACCGGCATTTTCGCTGGAATTGAACGCGGACACGTCGCGAAAAAATATGACGTGTCGCGTTCTCTCGGATGTTTTTTGCTTCTGTATTTACACTAATTCGGTCAATATTTCTTCTATATTACTAACAATCGGTGACATCAAATGCCAGTTGTCACTATGATAAACTAGTTTAGCGTAAAGGTGTTCTATTTTATTCAAAATCGTTGACAGCCAATGCCGGCTGTCGCGTCATAAAAACTTCGCACCTTGCGGGAATAGGTATAATATCATCGTCGGACAAAAAGTTACACGTAGGCTCCACATAATGGCCGTCTGTACCTAGCTACAGGTGCGAGGGGTTAAAACTTTTGTAAGGGTCATCCTCGGTAATGTAGTATGATGTATTGTCTCAGATTGTCTCCAAAGAAGAGATACATATCCCCATAGCTAGGTACCAAATCTTTTACTTACATTACGTTACCTTGCTTATGGGCTGAGTACGATCGAGTCTAAATACAACGCACAAGAGAAAAAAACGTTTTTGAGAGCGCGTAGGTACGATATGGTAGGTATGGTACATACATACAAAAGCCACGGTCGACTCCGCTCTGAATGAATCGAACCCACGTACCTTGCACGTACTATCTAGATACAAGCTGTACACTGCCCCGAAGGCCAAAGGCCAAGCTCCGCGCACCGCCCTATCCACCATATTGTACCTGAATGCCTCCCATGCTGATCTCAACACAGTGTAGACGTCTCTGCAGTCTCTGTGAGCGTCTACTTACAATACATACCCTAGAAGTCACAGACAGATAGATGATGCATAGGTAGCCCTCACCACAACATGCATGCCGGCCAAGTCCACCAGCCTCCACGTGCCTCCACGCTTGCTCCACCTGGATCCACGTGCCTCCACTGCAGGCTCCACTGCCACCACCTGCCACCCCCACCTGCCCGCCCCAGCTACACCTGTGAGCTATCGTGTACATATGGTACAAAGATCGTACGTGACGTCTTGACGTCTCTGTGAGCTTCTACAAAATACATGAAGTCAGAGAGATGCGTGCATCCAATTTGTACCATTGAATGTGTGTAAAAAACGCGATACCCACCGTCCAACAAAATCCGAACACCAGCTTGCTTCGGCTTTATTTCTCTCTTTTTGTGTCTCACAAAGGGGTGCTTCATGTCAGTTCATGTCTCACGCATCTCACAAATCCTGCGAAGAGAAAACAAAGGCCGCCATTGAAGAGATTGCACGCACTGCTCCACTTTTTTTTGTTTCATTTTGATTGCACCCAACGATTGCACCAAAAGCTCTTGTTCATTGCCAGAGACGATACCGCCAACTTCTTCTTGAGCATACATTTTACGATATTGTACCATGCCACAATCATACCAACAACAAACAAACATCATGAATACTTGCGGCAATGATCTGAGCTTCTGCTCAGAGCAAAGTAAGGAAGTACTTTGCGTTGGATGAAAGTGG
>JALLBE010000635.1:0-14722 GCA_036939795.1 Thalassiosira mediterranea
TTTGAAATACGATAATACATTTTTAACTTTTGAAACGTTGACATTTGAAAAAAACGGTGTGTTGCCGCTGCGTGTAGCCTAAGTATTGTAACGGTATGTAACAGTAAGGAACCTTTACACACTACCAGGACTCTATAGAGTCCACGCAGCAGGCTTTGGTGACGCGTGAAGAAATTGGAGAGCAGAGGCGTGTGACGACCTTGTGACGAAAGATCTTGACACCTCGCGGGCGGCCGGTGTGGCGCGCTTGATGGTTGCTCTATGAAGGACTTGCCTCGATCCTCGATCTCCAGTTCAATCCTCAAGCCTCGAGGCAGACTCGAGGCTCCTCGCTCGTCGGCAGGGAGGGTGGAGGGTCATAGCTTGCTTTCGGCAGAAGCATGGCAACAAAGCGTGACTCAGGTGGATGGGCACCGTTGGACAACACGCAGCGTTAAGTTGATTCATCATTTTGGAATTAATCCCACATCGGAAGTTGTTGAATGAGAGATGCATGCAAGCATACCGGCGTGGTCAACGGGATGCGCACCTCGGATCGAGAGGAGGGCCGTACATAGCATCGTTGCACTGCCTATAAGGCACGATGGAGGCCCAGGTTGCTGCTTGTCGTTTCCCTAGCGCCGTCGCCTGTGCCTGTCATTTCGAGGCCTCCATGGTTCTTGGCTCTTGGCCTCTTGACGCAAAAGCATGGAAATCCACAGGGTGGATGACAAGGTCAGTGTTGAACATGTCAGAAGTTGTTATCGAGGAGGAGAATAGGCTCTCTGACAGGTTTGTGGCCCTTTTCTGCGAGGATATGGCTAGCTTTCGGAGACTAAGGCGGGGAAAGTAGAAGTTTGCATTGCGCCACCTAGTTTGAATGGGCAGCCGGATGGTTTCACAATAATCACAGCGTTACTTGTGTAGCCGAAGTTATAACAGATCGAAGAGTACCATAGTTTGCATCTATCTCCTTGCATACAGATGGATCTGCCAATGGTAGAGTATTTTTTTCTTCAGGATGCAACAATCATCCTCTTCTTCGATTGCGCACCCTCATTCTTCTTCGTCCGGCACAATCTTTTTTCTTCTTCTTCCCCGCGCCGTTCTGTTGGATCGAGGGTGAAGGTCGCATTGGCGCTGCTGCGAGCATGGTTGATCTCTGTGTAGACGTAGTGTACTATCTAGTATTTTGTCTGGATTTCTTATTTGGGCTGAAAGCTGCTGTGTGTGGTGTACTCCTATTCTGTCTAATATCTAATTAGCAGCAAAAATGTACAGATTATTACAGTCATGACAGTTCTAGCCATTTCGCGCTGATGTACAGTTGATACACATGGGCAATGCCAAAACATTACTGACTGGCCCATCCATTGAGAGCACTAGCATGTCCTCGGGCAATCTCTCCTTGCTGGTCAAACACTTCAATAATTATTTCCCACAAGCGAAGATCATATTGATTGTCCCGAGCAAGAATTTCCCATGCAGGGTGTCCTGGCTCAATCTATACCAAAAATAGCGCAACCAGCCACTCAGATGAAGTGTGCAACACCTACAATGACAAGCAATATAATTGGTTTCGACTTACCTTGGGATGAGGGTTGGAGTTCTCCTTTTTTATTCCATGACCGAAGAATTCGTCCATGCATTTTCGATTGAGCTCTTCCGATTCGTCAATTCCCATGAACACATTAAATCGGTGAATGCTCTCCTCCATTTCACTCATTAGCCCAACTATGACCCTTTGTCTCAGAGTTTCTACTGCAACGCGGAAGCTTTCTTCTGTAACTGGGCGGTTGGCATTCAAGCCAGCCAGCGTCTTGGTAATGTGGTCTTTCTCCCTGTTAGTGTGCTCCGCCCATCGTTCAATGTCGAGATTTTGCCAACCAGGACGATACGATCGTTCCCGTGTGCTAGGGTCACAGTGCATGAGCAGATCAATGATGTGAATGTGTTGGCAAAAGGTTAGACGGCAACAAATGCTCACGAGCAACTCACGCTTGTTGAACATAGTAAAAGTTGCTGACCAAACGCTCGATCGGATGACGGAACAGCGAAATCACCCTTCCTTGATGCTCGTCGTCATAAAGATGCTCTAGCGCGAAGTTGAAACCGGTGTTCACGATCAAATCCGCGATTCCGGAAGGCACCAATCCCATTTGCTCCGCTCTCAATATACCCGGTCTGCTCAATGTGTCGACGTTGACGAACGTCGCGCCCGTGTTGCCCACCTCGAACGCGATCAATTCCATGGTTTGGTCGTTGCCATATTCCGGTTTCACCCCCTCTCGAATTGCCAGCGTCTGTTTCATGCACTTGTAAATGGATTTCAAGGTGGTCCCTCCGGACTGAAAGAAAAAGTGCGTTAGCACAGGTTCTCGCATTTGGCATCGGCACAAAACAAAGCGCACAAAGGTTGTCCAAAATATGGTGCTCTGGAGGGGGGTTGTCCAAGATATGGTTTATTACTGGTAGTAACTCACTTTTGGGATGTGCCAGAATAGCACTGCAGCGATTCGTAATGTGCATTCATGTGAGGCATCCGGGGGTGGGTATGGTATGTCAGATTGGCGACAGCACCTGTGTCGAATGATGCAAATAGTGAACCGAACACTTACCCGTCTCGCTGGAAGGGTCAGGTGTTGCGGTCAGCGGTTTCACGTGATCTCTGGCTATGGGGTTGATCAGAACGTCGCCAGCATTCAGGTCTGCCAACGACCACTGCTTCGTCAGCGCTGGCTCTCTGGAAGCAAGTCGTCGAGCATGAGGAATGGATCGTTCAAAGGGAGCTTGGAGCTGGGCTTGCTGGTCGAATGACCAGCAGATGGCGAAGATAACGACGACAGCAATTGTCGCGGCCGCTCCTCGCCGGGCGTGGTTGGCACTGCTAGATTTCACCATGATGCACTTCTCATCTCGAACGGCACGAAACATGTGAATGTCCGACCCGATCCAGCCTGACAGTGATCCAGCCACACCAAGGCAAAGCGACGCCAAAACAGGAAGTGGAACGACGTCGGGGCCGACGCCGGCGTCAGGGGCGGTTGGTATGGGATGGACGACAGGCGACGGGCGGTGCAGGGGAGCAAGAGGGGAGTGGGGGGCAGAGGACGGCGCAGGAGCGAGGCAGGAGCGAGGCAGCCAGGAGCACGGGTAGGGCGGGGGTAGGGGGTATGTAGGAGGTAGGTAGGTAGGAGGTAGGAATGACCCATCTTCGTCAATATTATTCCTACGTACGCCAACCGCCAACGAACAACGAACCCATGTTGCACGCATGCACGATGCACGAACGCCGAACCCGACCGACCATGGTCGCCGCCGCGCGGCCGGGTCACTCGGCGCCTGTCACGCCTCTCCACGCTCCACGCCCCCCCAGGCTCGCTCTCACATCACTCCCATCGTCGTCACCGACAGGTGAATAACAAACGACGCCTCGCCTCACGCCTCCATATCAATCCTCTCCCGTCTCCCAATCAGTGCACGTGGCGGGCCTGGCTCCCCGGCAGAACCTATCCGAACCGTCGGGCGCCGAGGGTAGAAGCGGAACTACCTACACACCCACCCCTCAACGGCCGTCGTCGAGATGGAGTCGCGATGGTGCCCCTGTCCCACCCCGTGGGAGACCTCCGCGGGCGGCAACGGTCTAGGCCGCTACGAATTAACGAGCGAGCGATCGTCGGACGACTTCTCGTCCTTCGAGGCTCATCGTCGCCTCCAGGAGGAGGTCGCGGCGGAGGAGGCCCCGCAGGGAGAGACTTGGGAGATGATATACGTCGGAATCGTACTCTTTTTGATGTTCGGGACGCTCCTGATGGATAGGATCGGGGTGAGTCGGTCGGGAGTGTCGATTGCACCGCCCTGGACTGAAGTTTGGAGGTTCTTGATAATGCCGAGAAATGTGAGATTTCTCCCTCGAACCGCTCACACCTCTGTCTTTCAAACGCCTACTGCCATTTTTCACGACGGGGCTGCACCTGGTGGATATAGGCTGACCTAGTGATGCTCGCCGCACTCACTGCATGCATGGCAGCAAACGTCATCACGATTGACGAAGGTCTGGAGGGTTTCGCGAACGAAGGCGTCCTCACCGTTCTGGTGAGCATACAATGTGTAGCGTTGTGACCACTTTTTCGTCGACGCAACCAACGAAGAGTCTGACTTAATGCGCTATCCTTAAAAGGTGCTCTTCGTCGTAGCTGCAGGCATTCAACTAACGGGAGGTCTAGGTGAGTGGCGGTGCTCAATTTTGCACACGTCTAGTTACGTAGTGTACAATTGCATTCACCAATTATTTCCCCACGTGGCATCCCTCCAGATTGGTACATGGCGAAGCTCCTCGGGCGTCCCGTAAACGCCGCCGGGGCACAGCTCCGTCTCATGATCCCCATCGCCATCATATCCGCCTTCCTCAACAACACGCCGGTGGTTGTAATCATGATCCCAATCTGCCAGAAGTGGGGGAAGAATGTTGGCATCTCGCCCTCGCAGCTGCTCGTGCCGCTCTCCTTCGCGAGCATCCTCGGGGGGACGTGCACCCTCATCGGCACGAGTACTAATCTCGTCATTGCTGGGTTGTTGGCGGACGAGTACCCTGACGATCCGAGCATGCGCATGGGGTGCGTCGTCGTTGTGGCTGTATATGAGGAGACAAATATTTCCCATTCTTGCGTTGTTCCTCACCCTTCAGCCTCTCATCCTCTCTCTCTCATACTTCCTACAATACAGCCTCTTTGACCTGGGAGAATTTGGCGTTCCCGTCGCTCTGATAGGGATGGCGTATATCCTCGTCGCCAGTCCCTTCCTCTTACCCGGTGGCAGGCGCAAGGGCGAGGCGGCCCTGCCCATGGACGACGATGGCACCATCCTCCTGGGGGCGCGCCTCACGCAGTGGAGCCCTGCCGCCAATCGAACAGTCAAACGATCCGGGTTGCGAGACACGGGAGGTATTTACCTCGTTAGTGTATATCGCGCACGTTCAGGAAACATTCACAGAGGTAGGTTCCAACCATATGCAACCATGTCTCTGGTTCGAGCCTCGTAACGTCTCTGATTTCCAAATAAATCTCCCCTCTTGATTGCAGCTGTTGGAAAGGATTTCGTGCTTAATGTTGACGATATCCTCTACTTCACGGGCATGGTCGATGGTTTCGGCAAGTTCTGTGAGGACCATGGGCTGGAAGTCGTGACGAATGAAGTTATAGAGGCGTCGAGGCACCCAGAGGAGGAGATCAATGGTGACGCAGCGACACCCGATGAGGATGTTGAAGAGAGGGTAGACAGGCCGACAGTGGTGAAGTTCGCCAGCGTGACAACAGTGGCAGAGTATGGTGATACATTGGAGATTGGAGCTAACGGAGAAGATGTTGAGAAGCCGCCACTATCGATTGAGGCAAAACAATCCTCACGGTCTGTATTTTTTTCTGAGGACATGGAGAAGTTGCAGGCTATCAACAGATTGACAGATATGATCCGTGGCTACAACCCTTCAGAACCGTTCGTAGACGATGATACCCATGTCGAGACCAGACTGGCTGGACCAGCAAAAGTGGTTGTTGCAATTGACTCACAGGGCCTTGAGGATGTGGTGATCGTTGGGATCAATGCGAGCGACCGCCCAGGCCTTCTGCTAGATATTTCGCGCGCATTACACTCACAGGGCCTTGAGTTACATCACACTGAAGCATCTGTGGTCAAGGGTCGGTCCATTTCGATTTGGAGGTGTGGTATGATTGATGTCGATGCCCAAATAGACACTGCTGACACACAGGCTGTTTTGAGCGTGAGTTGTGCATGTCTGATGTTGTATTATGAAATGGTCAACTTCGATGTGTCTTCATTGGACTGATCCAATCCCTGTGCTTATATCCAGTCACTGTTGTATGGCAATGGATCCGGAGCAGCCAAGCAAGGGGGGCTTTCAGTTATTCGCGCTGTGGTTACTGAGCAATCACGTTTATGTGGCCAATCCATGGAGGAAATCAACTTTAGGGAACTCTACAAGGTCGCAGTTATTGCAGTACAGAAACAGGACAAAAGCGAAGCGGACGCCTGGACAGATGTAATTTTTGCTCCTGGTGACATACTGGTGTTGCAGGCAGAGGAGGCTTCCCCCCTGTTGGTGAGGCCACCGGATGATTTTTACTCCAAAACTGAGTCGAGCACAGGGTACACCAAATACCTTGCTAAAGCTGTTGATGGAATAAGGAAGAGTGGCAGCTTCACGAATTTGAAGGGGAAAGATATAGATGAATCAGGGAAATCAGGAAATGAGGATGTCGATGTTAGTATCATTGACTCACAGACGAAGGAAGTATGGAGCGATCTTCATGTGTTATTTCGTGGAAAAGAGAGCAAGGACAAGGGGGATGGAACTAATGCGTCGAGGGAATTCCTCTCTGCTGTGAAAGTGGCACCAAAATCAGAGCATATTGACAAAACTGTGTCACAGGCAGGATTGGACAAGCAGTCTGGACTGTTCTTGGTGAGCGTTGAACGGCCTGTGACTGACAAGCGGAGCCTCACAGTTAGTTTTGGTATGCCTTCCGAGAAGTCCAATGCCAGAAGCCCTTCACACAAAGGCAGTCTTTCTGGGGGTGGAAGCGTTGCATCAGGCAATATGCCGATGACATCGATACCTGTGCCCCCGGAAGGGCATCTCAAAGAGGGGGACATTCTTTGGTTCGCTGGCCCCGCTACAGCAATTGCTGACCTGAGAAAGATTCCCGGTCTAGTGTCATTAGAAAGTGAAGAGCTGAAGCAGATAGAAGAGAAGGTGCACGACCGTAGGCTTGTTCAAGGTGAATGATGTTTCCTTTCCCCAGGTCAATTGAAAAAACACATACCTGCTCTGACGTTTTTTGCTAACATGTTAATCATGATGATCAAAGCTGTTGTTGCGAGGAAAGGACCATTAGTTGGTAAAACAGCTGCAGAAGTTGGCTTCAGAACAAGATATGGTGCCGCTGTCATTGCTGTTCATCGTGATGGAACAAGGGTTCAGGTGAATTCAACATTGCTACGTTCGTGATTCAATTTCCCATCTTGTAGCTCATTTATCTCCTCTTGATGAATGGACTATCAAACAGGATCTTCCCGGTGAGGCTGACTCTAATTTGTCTTGTTTTCAATTGCCTTTACATGTGCGTCAAACTGAACATTTCACCGTAATCCCTCAGGAACAATCAAACTCCAAGCTGGAGATGTGCTGCTCCTCGAAGCTGGGCCAACGTTCATTTCTCGAAATGCTGACAATCAGCAATCGTTTGCATTGATATCAGAAGTGAAGGACTCCAAACCACCACGTCTTAATAAACTCATCCCAGCACTTGTGCTCGTCCTGGCCATGCTCATTATTGTTGCCATTGGCCCAGCCCTGTTTCCGGACCAAAATATGTCGTCTTTGCTTGTATGCGGTTTAGTCACCTCGGTCATAATGGTCACCATGGGGATATTGTCACAGCAAGAGGTAAGACTCACACGTATGTATTGAATCTGGCCCAAGCTTTATTCCTCCTTCAAAAATTCATTGTTCTTGTATCATTTCGCGCGCAGTGCCGAGATGCCGTAAACTGGGACGTCTATGTAACAATCGCATGCGCATTTGGCATTGGCACTGCGATGGAAAATTCTGGGCTTGCAAGCGTCATCGCAGATGGCTTAGTCCAAGTGGGTTACGCCCTTGGTATAGGATACGCAGGGCTTTACGGCGCTGTATATTTGGCCACATTCTTGATCAGCAACATCGTGACGAACAATGCGGCCGCGGCGCTGATGTTTCCGATCGCGATAAACGCCGCAGAGCAAACGGGAGCCGACTCGTTGTTGATGTCATACAATCTAATGCTCGCTGCATCTGCAAGTTTCATGTCGCCATTTGGGTACACCACCAACTTGCTCATTTACGGCCCCGGTGGTTACAAGGTGAAAGACTTCGTCTATATGGGGACTCCCATGCAATTGATCCTGTGGATATTAACTACGGCAATACTATCGAACACAACTGTGCCGTGGTGGGTGAGCTGGCTCTGGACGTTTGGAGTGTTTCTCTTCACCTGCTTGTTGTTCGTGGTAAGTTGTCTGTTTTCATTGTTCCCTAAATGGGCTTTTGTGTGCCTCTGGATGTGACATATTTTTTGACGTTGACACCATCTTGTTTGTACTGATAATCTGATCCTGTGATCAAACTTTCTCGTCAAATGATTACGTACCTTGAGCAGTTTCCCTATTATGTGAAGCATGCATGGAACAAAGCCAAAGGTGGTTCTCACCAAAAGACCAAAGACTCAGAATAAAAGTAGAATCCTCTAGAGCTGATGATTAACTTATCATACTTCAGAGATACATACCTTGGAGTTGATGCTGCCATCGATTCCTCAAATACTCCCATGGAAACAATGATTCAATTGACCATGTGTTATGTATTGTAGAACCACATGGGACCACTCTACGTTTACTCCAGAAGACTCTATCGCTGAGCTTTGCTAGATCCTTGGGAGTGATGCAATTATTCATATCAAAATCGAAACACCTTTTCATCCAACCATACCATTTAATTCTTTACAATCGGAAGATCGTATATATATGTATTCATATGATGCAAGATAGACGATGAATATAACCTGCGGAAGTCCAACTTCCCTAAAACACGCCTACGCTCACGGATGACACTTTGTGCTGACTTTCTTCTCTCTTCTGTTTTTTTTCTTCTTCTTGAAATCTGATCGATTGGACGTCGATGCTGATGCTGACATCCTCTCTCTCTTCAATTTCATTTCTTCTTATTATTCGTTCATTCCCGGTTACTCTTCTTCCCCTCCTCACATGCAATACAATTCGGCAACCTTGATACTTGATGGTAGATTGCACCACATCTCACGAAACATCAATAACAACACCCACAAAACATTCACTCTGTGGCACTATAAACTTCCATTGAACACGACTGTATATATGTCAACTCATGATGATCTGATTGTATGGCGCCATCGAAAACAAACACGAATGAAGTTTTTTTCTCCTCTTTACAACTCATGGGAGGGGGAGCGTACGTGGGTGGGTTTTAGTAGTACCCGCCCTGACCCGGCGGGGGTCCGCGGCCTCCTCCTCCTCCCTCGCGACCGTCTCCTCCAGGGGGGGGAGGAGGTCCGCCGTGCATCCCCGGGGGAGGTCCGCCCTGGTAACCGCCCGACGGATCACCCCCCATCCCCGGATACTGGTAGTATCCCATGTGGTGGGGGGGCATGCCGCCACCCCCGGGAGTGCCGGGGGGCATCCCCCCCGGAGGAGCCCCGGGGTAGGGTGGGTACCCCGGGGGGGGAGGGGGTCCGCCGCCCCCGCGGGGATCCTGGGCGGGGCGCTTGCTCGCCGATCGGTTGGGGTCGGCCTCGTCGGAGGCTTCCCTGCCCCTCTTGGGGGTGCTGCTGGGATTGGAACGGGCGGGGGAGGCGCCCGGGGGCATGTGGTAGTACCCCCCCGCGGAGGGGTCGCCGTACATCATGGGGGGGTAGCCGGGGTAGCCCATGGGCATGGATCCGGGGGGCGGGGCGCCGCCGCCGGGCCCGGCCTGGGGGGTGGCCGGCGGCCCCCCACCCTCGCGCTGATCCTCCGACTTGACCCCGGGAGGGGGGGGTCCGCCCTGCTGGCCGGGCCATCCCCCCTGGGCCCCTCCGGGCCCGGGCCTCCAGGGAGAGGAGGGGGGACCACCGTAGTACCCGCCCCCGGGTCCCATGGGGGGGTAGCCGGGGTAGCCCATGGGCGGGTAGCCCTGGTAGGCCGCGGCGGCCTGGGGCGGCCATCCTCCCTGGGCCCCGCCCGCGCCGCCGGGGGGCGCGGCGCCGTACGGGCTCATGGGCATTCCGGGATAGGCCGGCATGTAGTACCCCCCCTGGGGGGGCATCCCGCCCGGGGCCTGCCCTGGCGCCCCGGGGGCGTCCTCGCCGGACCCGGAGCGCATGGCCTCGAAGGATCCCTGCTGTCCGTCGCCGGAGGGGGGGGCGGCCGATCTCCCGGGCATGCCGGCCCTGACGGTGCTCCCCGCCGGCCTCCCCACCCTCTTGACCTGGTAGCTCCTGGGCATCCTGCTCGGGTCGGGGGGGGGCAGCGCCGGCATGGCCGGGACCGTGTAAAAGTCCGGCTCCTCCCTCAGGTCCCTGCTCTTCTCCCCCGGGGCCGGGCGGCGCATGTGGTCGATCATGTTGGGATACCCCCTCAGGAAGTGCTCGTGGTAGTAGGAGCTGCGGTCGGGACCCTCCCTCCTCATCCTCTTGAATCCCCACCCGTTCACCTGCCGGATGAAGCTCTCGTACCGGGTCTGGGCGAAGTACTGGGGACAGATCTCCTCCATGAAGTAATCCTTGTTGAGGACCTTCCAGGACCGTCCGTGCGGCATCCAGGAGATGGCGTGGTGGAAGTCGGGGTTGCAGAGTATGTCGTACAGCTTCATGGGGAAGATGGTCTCGCTCCACGTGCGGGAGAGGTCGGAGGCGTCCCCCCCCCGGCGTGGTGGGGTCCCGTGGGGGGGGCGGTGGGGACGGCGAGCTCGTGGGGTCCGGTCCGCGTCGGGGGGGAGGACGGCTCGTCATCCTCTCGCTTGACCT
Source organism: Thalassiosira mediterranea (assembly GCA_036939795.1). NCBI lineage: Eukaryota > Bacillariophyta > Thalassiosirophyceae > Thalassiosirales > Thalassiosiraceae > Thalassiosira > Thalassiosira mediterranea. The sequence continues at coordinate 10,575 of JALLBE010000635.1, forward strand.
TCTTGGACCCTCCTCCCTTCGCGGACTCGTTCTTGGAGCCCTTGCCCTTGCCCTCGGCCTCCGCCCGGGCCTTTGAGCCGAGGCTCACGACGGGGGGGCTCGTCCGGGGCGGCGAGGCCACGGCGTCGGCGGGCGGGGGGGGGACGCGGGCCTGCTGAGAGGGGATGGTCCCCTCCTTGGCGGGGCCGCCTCGTCGGGTCGGGGGTTCGTGCGCGACCACGGGCTTGTTCTTGGGGCGCTTGGCGGCGTCGTCGGAGGCGTCGGCGGGATCGTCCTCGGTCTTGACATCGGCAGGCGGGGGGGCGGCCCCCTTTTCCTTGGGGTCGTCATTGGCCTCGTCGTCGCCGGGGTTGGCGTCGTCCTTGGCCTTGGCCTTGTCCTTGTCCTCGTCGGCCTGGTCCGACGACGGCTCTCCGGCCTCGGCCTTGGCCTCGCCCTCTGATGGTCTCTCCGCGGGACTCGATTCCGAGCCATCGCCTCGCGACGGCGGCTCGTCCTTGTCCTTGGCGGACGCTTGGGGGGTCGGAGTGGAGCTCTCGTCTCGGTCGTCGGCCGGGGGGGACTCCTTGGACGAGTCGGCGGGCGGGCTCGAGGCGTCTTGGTTTTCGTCGTCGTCGCCTTGAGGCTTGGATGTCGACGGTGACGTCGACTCGGAGCGGTCATTGGCATCCGCGGCGTCATCGCCGTCGGCGGCCGACGTCGATTGGCCCTCGTCGGGGTCGTCGCCCCCTCGTCTCAGCTTGGCGTCGGAATCGTCGACGTCGCCCGCCTCCGGCTTCGCGGTCGACTCGGCCTCCTGGGCTGATCGCTTGGACCCCGGGTCGGCGGACGGCTCGGAGGCCGGCCCCGCCGATGCCGACTCCGACGATCCCGCGGCCGCGGGGTCGGCCGCGCCCTCGTCGCCCACGGGCTCGTCATGATCGTGCCCGCTCTCCTCCTCGTCCTTGCCGGCGCTCCTCGCCGGCTTCCTCGTCTCGGTCGGCATTGTGGGTCGTCGGTAGATCGATAGGATCGAGGGCGATGGCGGCATCAACATCGACAATTGCCACCGGCTATTTACCTTCGATGTTTTGTTGTCAATCGGTTTCTGATTTTGAAAACCACGCTAAGAAAAAATGCTTTCTTGCCTTTCTGAGGGAGCCCCTTCTGGTAAAAGTGAGAGTGGTGCTTGCTTGCTTCGCCCGTGAGTTTCTGGCTGATGGAAAGTGGAAATGTGTCATTTCTCAAGAAGGAGCACCAGCCAAAAGCCAAAACTGCGCTCCCGCGACCGGACCGGCCGTGCCGCGACGACCTCAATCACAAGCATCCACAAGCTCACATCGCCTTTGTGCGTGTATTTGACGCGCATCAAATCATGGGCGGGCAGATCATGGATGGGCGAAGGTGAGAATACAGAAACCGGTAAATGAACATCTTCACATACGTAGGCAAAGCAGGGAGGAGTCAGTATGGAATGATTTGCAACACTGGTGGTTCAGAAGCAGCCAGGTACAAAAAAGTAGGTATGTATGGTACATACCAGAAGACATATTCGCAAAAAAAGATACGCAGCCGTATTTTTACGTAGAAATATTTATGCATTGCATCATCGAATAGGATCGTGTAAATGTCAAAACGACTGGGTACATAGGATCGTGGAAACTTTTATATTTTTAGATACCTTATGTACTCTTATGTACCATACGACGTCGTGGTGCTATGCTCGCGTGGTACGATATGGTCGGGCGGTGAGTGATGGATCTATCGGTGATCAGGTCGGGTCCCGCCTCTGGTCCCGCCCCGCCCCCCCCCGGAAGAAGTGCCGGAGTTTCATGATATGTGTAGATACGTATGTACACACTAAACACAGGCCTTTTCTTTTGTCTATTCGCCAGTGATCCAGCTCCAAACTCCCCTACGTATCTTTCCCCCCGCCCCTGCCCGCCTGAAAAACCTACATATATATGTAGATACATGACATGCGTACCATACCGAGAGGACCGTCGGCAGTCGCATGGTATCGCACTCACAAGGGTTAATGCTCTTTCAATTTTAGTTTCTCGTTTGACAGGAGATAGGAATAACAGATAGACATATGTATGAAAAAATATAAAATAAATAAACCAAAATCATATGAAATTATTGATTAAATCCATTGAAATGTAAATATATATTGTGATGAGATGTATTTCAGTTTAGCTAATTGCGTTCCCAAGATTGATTTTTTTCGCTAATAACGTTTGCGTTCTCTTGTCCCGCGAGAATATTGGTAGTGATGTCGTCTTTTTTAAGTAAATGTAATCTGTCAATAAAGATATATCTCCAAACTTTGCGGGATTGGTACTTCTGTGACGTGTGTTTCTACACGCAGGAGGCAAGTGATGAGATTGCATTGCGAATTTTGAGACACACGCACCATCCACAATCTTTTCACAACGTCCTACGTTCGTTCCTCAACGAACACACAGGCACCAATGACGAGGGGTCAACTTGTTGCGAAAAATATTTCATACGAAAACCCAAATTTCTTTTACCCTCACTCGATTGTATGCATACGTAGGTAGGTACCTACGTACATACCGACGTACGTAGCGCCGGCCGGCCCATCTTGATCGACGGTTGGATGGATCACGGATGGGCATCCTTGTCGGACGGATGCATGCGCGTAGGTATGGTATGCATGGTACATACATATATATGTAGGTACCTTACCTATGTACGCCACACATTGGACTGCCTGGCATTAATTAGGTGTAGGGTTAAAAGTTTGAATAAATATGCTCCTAAACTCGATTCGTTGTGATGTATCAAGATGTAACCCAAGGGAGAAATAAGCTCGAAACGGAGCCATGCCCATACTGATGCCCACCATGTACCTACCTCGTTCTCTGGTCATCAAGCCGAGGCGAGGTCACCGAAGGGGTCGTCGGCGACAACGAGGAGGTTGACGGGGCCGATGAAACCATGTCCACCAGGAATTGACCATGGAAATGATGCCCTGTCCTATCATCAATGATGACAGGCGGAAGGTGGTGGCAGATTTGGTTGATCTGCCATTGCAATTGCATGGTCGATGGGGTCGATTGGCCCGTAATTCAGCCAGATGACTTATGATGATGGCAAGTGCAATGGCAATGACGACGAGGATGAGGATGAGGACCATGAGGTCAATGAGCAATGAGTCATGGAATGCAGATGCAGAGACATGAGGCAACATGCTTTACTTTTGCTGTATGAACTGTTTGAACGGAGATTTTAGTTTTAGGTTTAGGGACAAAAGATGAAGATGAAGCAATGCACTTAACCAGAGGTCCAAACAAAATACAAGATGTTGCAATGGCATTGACAGATGGTGTGTATGAACAAGGCTATAACTGCCATGTAGATGTGTTCGGAAGATGATTGAAGGGTAAGGGGGATCTTGATGTTGATATGTTGCCGCGCTCCGTTCTCGCGCTCCGTCTCCACCACACCCTGTGAAGATAACTTCGAGGTAGGCACTGTGTTGAGGTGAGACCTCTTGCCTCACCTTGATAGTAATAGTAGGTAGTAGTAGTAGTACCTTGGAAGGAATTTCCTACATATGCAATAAATACTGCCTTGAGAGAGTTTATCATGACCATGACCCAATCCTGCGTCTTGATCGTCACTTTGCGAGATGATTGCAAATGATCTTGACACTTTGCTCAAGAGGTGATAGTGATAGCCAATATCCAGGCTCCAGCAAAAAGTTACGATTTCACCACCTTTACGACCCGGGTGTGGTGAAATCGTAACTTAATGTTTACGCTAGCTTCGCACGCGGTGGGAAACTTTAAAATTCGATTTTGACTCACGCGCACACGACCCTGTGTGCGCGCGAGCTGTCAAAAGCAATGACGGAGCCGGACGATGGTGCGACGAAAGCAAGCGCTGTGGTGGTTCCCCACCTTCGCAAAGCTAGCACTCGAAAGCCTGCGCGCTCAAGAGCCGGGATATAGGTTAGATTAGGTTAGACTTTTCCTTTACCGTGTAGCTGCAGCATCCATTGCAAATACGGGTAAGTTTATGCTTATACTTAGTATACCCACCCTTCTTGGCCATAGCTAGAGCTAGAGAGAAGCTAGTCTAGAGCCTAGAGCCTAGAGCCTAGAGCCTAGAGCCTAGAGCCTAGAGCCTAGAGCCTAGAG
>JALLBE010000636.1:0-17106 GCA_036939795.1 Thalassiosira mediterranea
GAAGGTGTCGAAGTCCGCAGAGGACTTGCTGGACTTGCTGCTGCTGCTGCTGCTGGACGAGGATCCGGAGCGTCCACTGCGCCCAGACCTGCTCTTGCTGGACTTGCTGCTGGATGATGAACCCTCGAGGTTGAACTCCATGTATCCACGGAGGCCCGCATACTTGTTTCCAAGCTCAACTGGAGCGTCATACAGTGCGCTTTCCTGATCATGCCAGAGCAATCACCAACCATTAGAACGAACGGTCTAGTATACATTATGCAAGTTTGAATCCGCACAGAACGCTGGCCTTACCTCATCGTAAGTTTCGATTGCTCGGGCTGTGACCGCTGCAAGCGTGAGGAAAACGGTGGGGATGAAGGCTCTCATATTATTCGACGACTATGAGTAAACTGTTATCCAATGCCTGACTAGTCGCCTTTCATTTTATGAGCTCGTCTTCTCAGTCGCGACGTAAAGATATTTTCCATCATCATTGGCCACCTCAAGAGCCTCGCGACATAAAGAGGGCATTTCGATGACATAAAGAGCTGCACTTCGAGAGGACACAGTTATCAAATTGCTACATTGTTCTGAAGTGAGATCTCTGGTGAGATTTTAGCCTTGCGTTGCTCTGGACAGCTTCCATTGCGTCCGACGGTCTTGCCATTTCCATGCACATTCACATGAGTCAAGAGAAGGCTCGACGGGTATGTACAAAATCGTCTCCCTCTATTGTACATACTTCTGGCTGAGATAGAAGCGACAACCATTGCCTTGATCGTATCACATGGTCATGTTCATGTGGCTGCCTGGTGGTGGCTGGATTACCATTGCAAATGTGAGCTATTATTACACCAACCGCATGGCAGTTGTGTTGTATCACGACTGTGCAGGAATGAAACGAGCTTCAATTCCATCTCACATCTTATCTCTGGAAAATATTCCTACGTACATTTTGGATGGATTGATGCCATCCATGTCGTCAAGTCGCAATAGGTCGCAATGATCATCATCTATGTCACAGTAATTCTGACTTGAGTGTTCTCGTGGTCTCGTGGTCTTACCTAGCTCGCTGTCTTCCCAGCCACCCTGGTCACATTTTTAGATCTAGGTACGAACAATAACGCACCATAACTCAAGCAACACATCCATCGGCACATCCGTAGGCACACCCGTAGGCACACCCATTGTATGCACACCCATTGTAGGCACACGTAGCTGATCGTGCAGGTACGTAGGCGGGCGCGCGGCAAGCACCACCGTCGAAGCCTTGGTGGTCGAAGATAGAGAGGGAAGAATGGGCGGTTGTTGTTGGTTGTTGCCCTGCCTTTTTGATTTTTTGAAAGTCCAAACAAAATTATTCAGAAATCATTATTCGATGAAAGTCATCGGAGGCATCGATGAATCCAGAGGAAGTTGTTGTTTCAGAGTTTCGCACAGGCCATGTCTACGAACGAGTCATTTAAGGGGGCACAATCAGTGCCCAGGCCACCGCCGGAGCTTGGGCCGGACTCAAAAAGCACTGGCCCCATAGCAAAGAGAATCCAAATCCTGAAAGACACTGCGAACGAGTGGAAAAAGAATGCAGCATCCTCTATCGAAGAACCAAGCGTCATTATCATGTTTCTATTGATGAGCTACACTGACATCATACTGGACTCATGGTCACTCATTGGAAACAATTCCTCAGGGGTAGTCGAGGAAGTGAGATCTGCCATTCTCTACCTTCAGTGTTTTGAGCTGATCCTCCAGATGTGCCTGTTTCATGGCCGATTCTTTGGCCACTGGGGTTATGCCTTCGAAGCAATGCTCGTCGTTTCCCGACTGTTCAACAACGCAGAATTCCTTACAACTGAGCCACGACATCTACATCTTCTCTCCTACGTGCGCGTCTGGCGATTTATCCAGGTCATTCAAGTATACGTCGACATCGAAGGATCAAGGCACGACCAGACCAGGAAGGAGCTGTCTTCTCAAATCGAAGCCACGAACCGATGGAGGAGGAAAGCTACATCGATCCAGGAGGGTGTCGAACAAGACAAGCGTGCAGCAAAGAAGGAAATTGACAGTTTGCGAGAGCAGTGTGCAATCCAAGATGAGGCGCTGAGAATTGCTGCGCTCGATGTTGCCGCTTCGAGATCAAACTCAGGGGTAGGTGGCAGGCCCAATCCGGGTCAAATGGGAACCGTCGTTGTCGATGTTGTCGAGAGTGATAAGGAGGAGAAAAATGACGAAGATGAATCAAACCCCTCTCCACAAATTGAAGATGGTTCCATAGATGGTTGAATGGCAGAGCATATTGAGATAAATTCCCAAGCAATCAGAGGGCGGGCCCAATAATGAATTCTGTGCAATTGAGGTTGAGATGAAGCTCAATATTGGCAATCAATAGAGCTTGTGCCTCAACATTGCAGTGAATGGTGGATGAATCTCGGAATACTGAAGGAAATGCATTGAGACTCATGTGGGATTGGTAGGATGTGTAGGACGTGAGCAGCTGTTTGACGTGCACCAACGACGTACTAGGAAATCTTTTGGCTCTTTCTTTTGGGTTGTTTCCCCTGCTTGCCTGCCGCCCCCCCACCTCCTGCCTTGCTCGTGTTTCCCTTCGTCCCGGAGGACGAGCTATTGGCACTGGCGTTCCCCTTTTGATTACTGCTGCCGCCTGTGGAACTGGAATTCCTCCTACGAACGACCAGGCCGAGGCATTTCTCCAGGTGCATGGCCATCATCTTGCAGGAGATTTGTCGACCGCAGTTGTTTGGGCATTTTAGGGGATATTTGGGCTCCTTCCCCGGGTTACGTCTATATATGTCCGTATTTGCTTTGGCTGGGTTGGGTGAAATTCTTCCCTTCTCTGCGACGTGGTTGGCAATTGCAGATGATGTACCACCTTCGTTGGGCTCGACCTTTAGCTTCTTCGAACTGTCCTGATGATGGACTACCGTCGGGGTTGTTTGAACGCCTGCAGGTTGTACATCACCTCTGCTCCCATCCCAATCCTGAGCGGGAGCACCGTCTGCTCTAATCCCTGCTTCTCCGCCGGTTCCCTTAGCAGCTGTATCTGTGCCATAATTAGTAGCATTGTTGCCAACGCCATAGACAATGCCTCGGGTGTTGGCGGCCCGATGAACTTCAAAAGCAATCTCGACTGAGATTTTTCTGACGAGATGATCGTAGACTTTTTCGGCCGCCTCCGCGGCGCCATCAACACTTTGGGAGTTGTCGACCATGATAGACGTGGGGAAAGCACTTTTTGTCGCGGCACACTTGTGCTCTCTCCGATGGCAATGCTGGAAATCTCTGGCCTTCCCCCTGCCCTATTTCTGGGATCTTGGATGGTTTCCCGTTGTTCTAGAGACCATAGAGTGCTGCAGATTGCCGAACTGCCGCCGCCGCTGCCAATCTATGGTCAATTGAGGTCAATGGAACCAAATTATGTGGACGTCGCCGTCGAAAGGGAAGAGTAGGGTATGGAGTAGGCGGGGGTAGGGAAGAGTGAAGAGATTACAACAACGTTTGAAATCTAGATCTCAGAATTGAAAGAGTCTTCAAATACAACATGATAAAAAAGACACATGATCTAAACTATGCCTTGCCCCTTTCAAATATGGTTGAAATGTTTGAACCGTCGAGGTATATAATAATAGAAACGGTATTAGTTTCGTTGCCACAGCCAAGCGCCAAGCAAGCGTTGAGTTCGTTCACTTGTATGTACAATAGTCAAGTGTCAAGCCATGGCGCGGGTCAATCAGCCTCCGCCGGCGAGGCTATCGCAACGTCGCGGCGGCGGCGCCCACGCCAAGCTCTCGCCCCGCGCCATTCGCCGGGCGCTCCTCGGCCTGGTCGTCGCGATCGTCATCCCGACGCTCCTGTGGCTCCACCGGATCGTCGCCGACGACGACCTCGTCGGCCGCGCCGTCGGCTCGGTGGGTTTCATGGCACCCCGAAATGCAACGGCGCGAAAATCACGGGGCGTAGTCGAGCCTCCTATCAAGATCGCATACGCCATCTCTCTCATCAAGTGCGGTGACTTCCAATCATCCACATCCGGCCTCCTCGATGCAGCCACGATCCTCCGCCATTCCGTCCACGCGACGTCCATTCGCAACCCCGCCTCCGGATCCAAGTACGACTACGCCCTCTACGCCATCGTGCATGAAAATGCGGCGAGTTGTTCGAACGTTCTGAGCGATCTGGGCTACGAGGTCCTTATCCGAAAGTCGCCCGTGAAGGTCGAGGAGATTCGCGGCGATTACTTGAGGAAGAACGTGCACAAGGAGTGGTGCTGCGGGGCGGACGAGTTCGTGAAGCTGTATGCGTACACCATCAAGGAGCATCCGATAGTGGTGCACACGGACATCGACTTCATGTACACAAAGCCTATGGACGTCATTTTTGACGCAATGCTGCTGCCGCACGATAGCGAGGGGGGGATGGCCGCGAGGAAGAAAGTAGAGATGGAGTACCCCGACAAATCGATGCCAGACAACATTCAGGCTTATTTGACGAGGGATTATCACCAAGTCATTCCTGGGAGAAAAGCGGCATTTCAGGCTGGCTTCATCGTCCTGAAGCCCAGCCAGGACGCCTTCGACGAGTACCTCGAAATCATCCGCGAGGGCAACTACGTCGAGGGCTTCTCCCGGGAGAATGGTTGGGGCGGCAAGGGATACGGGGGCGTCGTTGGCTCGATGGCCATGCAGGGCCTCCCCGCCTACTACTACGACGTTATCCGACCCAACACCACAGTGGAGTTGAATGGGTGCAGGTACAATCACATGGGCGCGAACATATTTTATGAGGACGTGCCTAACTTCATCAAACGGTACAGGGATCTGCACGGGAAGTGTCGCAGGAACGTGGAGGGATGTGAGGACTGCCGAAAGACGGACGTGGAGCTGGTCAAGAACATACATTTCACCAACTGCCGGAAGCCGTGGAACTGCGCGGGGAAGTCGTCGACTTCCAAAGGGGACATCGATCCTCGGACGACGGAGTATGGGCACTGCATGCAGGTGGCGAGGAAGTGGCATGAGATGAGGACCGACTTGGAGGAGAAAATTGGTAACATCACGGGAGACGCGACTAAGGTGATGGAGGGGCGAAGCGGAGAGTACAAGAAGGACGTGTTTATGGGCCATTGCTCTGACGACGGGCAGCAGGGATACTTGCCGATTGTCGCGTCGAAGGAGGTCATGACGCAGGTCACCGAGAAGGTATGGAACGGCAGAGGGTAGACTGATTGCTAGTGGGGCGCCATGCTAGTCAGGGAGTTGTTGTTGGAGCATGGGGTGTGTCTGCAGCTGGGCTATTTGTAGGTGAGTGATACACTCCAGATTGGCTCCCAATGGAGTCATCCATCAGCACAATCTTACAACATTTTGTATCGCGGCATCCTTTCTGACCTTGTTCAGTGTGTTACAGATGGTTGCAGTAGAGGACACATTATAGCTGGATTTTATCAATGAATTTCTGTGATCATATGCGCAGTATACACCCGAAGTCTGACATTACTTTCCCCCCATCAATCAAACACTGACAATCACCACCTCATCTTCGTTGGTATCACCTTCAGGCGTGATTACTGGCGCCTCTTCATCTTGAAAAACAGTATCATCTTCAGTGGCAATACCGACGGAGTATAAGTAAAATTGGAGCTCCCTAACCTTCATGCAGTCCTGAAAGGTGCGTATGATCTTATTCTTTGCGTATGCGGCATCCAGTGCCCTCCATCCACTACCGGACACGTCCAGCGCGAGGAACCGGCACTGTGGATCGCACGTCGAGAGCGACCGCAGAACAGTGCCTGCAAGTTGTCGCATCTTGGCCTCCCAGTCGATGTTTGGCTGAAATTTTGCTGCCAGAGCAAGCTCGTACTCGTGCAGCCTCATCTCTATCATGACTCGAAACCTTCGGTTACCAATGTGGTGGAAGTACTCGCGTTTCCGGCCGCAAAGGACGTCATATCGGGTGGGCGCCCCGTGGACCTGGATATCATTGGAGTAGTTCCCTGCAAAGGGTTCGGCGGCGTCGCCGCCTACGCGCCCGTTCTTGAGGGCGCAGAGGAGGGAGGACACCTTGGCGGTATCGTCGGAGGTCCCACTGACCACTGACAAATCGGAGGATACACTAGGGGATACAGATGCTTCCTCATATACTTCTTCGGTGACGGGTTGGTTGAGAGTGCCATCATTGCCGCTTTCACACCCGGCAGTCACCTTCGTGCCGCTCGCCCAAGTAACCTGCTTTGGTGAAGATGGCTGTGGTGGAGATAATGCCTCGACACGCGAAATCGCTTCTTCCCATGCGTCGGGGGATCGACTCTGGCTGCTGTGGCATTTCGATACTTGGTCTTCCACCGGGCTGATAGATACCGTGTGGCGACGAGTGGATCTATCTTCCATTCCTGACTTGTCACTTGTTCGATGGATTCGTTCTGCAGTCCTGTTCGACCTTGATTTGTGCCAACGATGCGCAATCCTTCTAGCCTTGCGACGAGATATACCACCAATGCCCGCAGGGGACGGCTCGAACGCGCAGTTGGATACGGCCTGGAGGTATACCTGCTCGATCTTCTTGACAGCATTCTGGACGTGTGAGGCCGCATCGCCCTTCTCTGCAGACGTGCCTCGCTCCACGAGGCGAGCCGTGACAGACCTCCCTTGTGGCGTGAGGTCGCTCACGCTGTTATAGGATACCGCAGGCTCATCGGTGGCGCCTTGAAGGGGAGGTAGTGTTGGGACTAACAATCCGTTGCACGCAATGCCTCGCTCTAGGCCTTGCTCGTCCGTTTCTCCCGAATCAGTTGGATTGGTCACCTCACCCAATGCTCGTCGCAGCTGTTGCCTTACCCTGACCATGTGCTCACAGGTGGGGTCCACTTCTTCCGCTGTCGAAGGCGCTGCTGTGGAGTCCGATGGGGCGTTGGCATCAGGCTGCCTCGCGCCGACGCCTTCTGCAAGCATAGTCTTCTTGAACCTCTTTAGCATCTTGTACGCGTGCGTCTTGACCTGAACGTTGGTCCTCGTCGGTATTGATGCAGCGATGGCCGTCCACTCACCCCACCCGTGCGAGGCGCAAGCTCGATCAAACTGGAGTTTCTCTGCTGGTGTCCATTTGCCAGTGTTCCTTGACGGAGTTGCTGTCCCAGCGGCGACGGCTGTTGCCGCCGTGGCGGTAGGAGGAGCAGTGAGGTTCGACATCATCGACGGTCTCGACATGGTCGCCCCTTGATGTCCCAGGGGTTTATGAGCAGTTGATGAAATCTTAGAGCGAGGATACCGCTGGAGCCTTGAGCCACGCTTGAGCCGGAACCGCTGGAGCTTATCATCATACCCCAGACCTACCTACATAAAAAGCGTCATCGGCCCCACTTTTAGGGGGCTGGTCACAAAAATAGAATCACCATACGAAACAGTATCTAGCGTTCCAGTTCCAACTCCGTACCTATTGTAATATTTCCGGGCTACCCCCCGTATCTAGCGTGGTAACAGAAGACAAAATAAAAGCAAGGCCACATAAAAGACGCCGCCTGCCGCCTGCCTCACGCGCCGCCAGACGATGACTTCGACGACGACGAACTAGATAGACGACAGCAGCAACAGAAAGAGACGAGCGGCCACTATGTCATACATGCTCCCCCATCTCCGCAGCGGCTGGGAAGTCGACCAGGCCATCCTCTCCGAGGAGGACCGCGTCGTCGTCATTCGCTTCGGGCGCGATTCCGATCAGACGTGCATGGTCCAGGACGAGGTCCTCTTCTCCATCGCCGAAAAAGTCAAGAACTTCGCGGTAGTCTACCTCGTGGACATCGACGAGGTCCCGGATTTCAACGGCATGTACGAGCTTTACGATCCGTGCACGACCATGTTTTTCTATAGAAATAAACACATCATGGTGGATTTGGGGACGGGAAATAATAACAAGATCAATTGGGCGCTGGCGGACAAGCAGGAATTGATTGACATCATTGAGATCGTGTACAGAGGGGCGAGGAAGGGGAGGGGCCTGGTGGTCTCTCCGAAGGATTACTCTACCAAGTACAGATATTGATCTTGCGACGGAGGATTCATATTGAACATATCGAGTGCATTTTATACTTGATGGATGGGGTGTGGGTGTGTGGGGTTGGGGGAGGCAGAGGCTGGCAGAGGCCGGTATCTTTTACATATTCACCTCTGGGGGGAAGAGGGCGTGAGTCATGAGCTCTATAACAGTGGTTTGCAGAGAGTCGACTTCGTCGGTGTGCAATCAGAAATGTGAGTCAAGGTTAGAAATTGTTCACCTTTGGCGTCGCAATTCATGGTGTTCGTAGACAGTGCCCGCTGGGTTTTGTTGAAGCTTGATTTCCTGGCAGGTTTGCAAATAGGAGGAATTGGCAAATGTGAAAGGTCGGCAATGGCGCAGAGTCAGCAGCAGCAGGCGACGCCGATACTAAAGCTCAGATACAGGCAAAGCTCAACTCCTTCACTTCTTTAACCGAATCTCATGTCTTTTCTATCCGTGCTCGAATTACTCAAACCTCCCTGAGGGCTGAGGGAAGCATCTTTTGGCATATTTTGTCCATCATAGAGGAAAGGCGCAAGCTTCCCCCAAATCTTTCTTTGATTGATGGTGCGATCACTTCCAAACAACACTTCAGCTCGCAATTGCATTCATTGTCTTCCGCATTTTTTGCTCAATACTGTACCATACTTTCACTGTCATGACCCCTGTGCTGGTGCTTCATGGGTGCTCATCATAGCAATATCTCTGGACATCACTGGCATTACGTTAAGCAAAATGACGATAATGATATTGTGGCGTGTTTCGCGGTGTCGTACTCTTTTCCGTGTTTCTGTAGGCGCAGGCGATAACATGCCATTCTTCAACGTGTAGTCGTCTGAGTGAAGGGGACAGAAATGGCACGTGCCTCATTCAACGTCACATTGCGACGACTCAATTCAGAGCAGCATTGAACTCAGCTTAGATTGCGATCATTGTTGAGTGGGGTGGGACAAAAGGCTTCAACTACTCGATGGGAGATCCACTAATTTCATTCACATCTGAGGGGCGTACTCAGCCTCTCGACGGATATTTCATGCTCAGGGTAGGTGTATAAGGGTAGTAAGTTGAATCATAGTAGAATATGACAAGGTATTAGAATCGGACTAAACGATCAAGCAGGGTATGTAGGTAGAAGGTCCACATCCAGCCATGTTGCAGAGGACACGATGCATATGTGTGTGTCTGGTTTCGTAAATGGGCAATGCACCGCCTTCTATTTATTTTTTGATTGGCAAAGAGGTGGATGGTGAACTGGGAACCCATGCCATGGGAACACAGCCGGCCTGGGTGTGTAGGTACCTCTACAGAGAGAACTCTAACGACAGATAACTAGAATCAAACTGGCGCAACGAGAACACAAGGTGTCGCAATCACATCATATTTGACGCCATGCTTGTGGTAGAGCTTCAAAGAGATTGCTTTTTGCAGGCTGCGCTGTGAAACAATGTCATAAAATGTAGCAAATGATGATGAGCGAATTCAACACCATGAGCAAATTCAATGATATCGATAATATTTCGTCAGGTTATTCATCTGGCATGCGTACACCAGTAGTAGGCCATGAAGATACTAACCACCGGCGATCCCGGCAGAAGAAGAGACAATTGGAGAGTGCACAGAATGCTACTCTCATATTGGGGCCAATAACCCGAGAGAAGCGTGATGTAGAACATCATAAAAGGTGCAGCGATATGCCTTCAGGACCAATTGATCATGCCCGCAACAAAGCACATGTTCACCAGCTTGGCCAATGTGATCTTGCCAGACCAGTCGATGCAGATGCGTCTGACACTAAATCGCTGAGCAAGATACGGCTTCTCGTTGCCCTTGGCATGATTCTAACTGCCTTAATCTTGATTCATTTTCTTCCGGTCAAATCAATCAGTTCGCTGCAACGAATGCACCAAGGTCTCGAGAACCAGTGGGAAAAGATTCTCCTGGCTCATGTGGCGGCCGCAACATGCACCGACGCTGCAGTGTCGAACGCTTCAGTTGCAAAGTCGCTGATCAAGTATGCCGGCATGGCATTGTATCCATTTCTTTACTTCATGCCATCAATATTGATCATCGGAGCTGCCATTGTCAGCGTAACAACAGATGATGCAGACACCATTAGGCAGAATCTAGCACGGTCAGTTTCGGCAAGACGGCGCTACAGAAAAGGACCATTGAGAGCAATGACCATCTGCACTGGCCTGCTGTACATCTTTTTATCGGTGATGCTCGCGTGTGCAGACACAGGCAGGTGGATACTCTTGGCTATTGTCGCAGGTGTATCTCCTGTCATTTTAATGTTGTTGGCAAGATTGTCAGTGGCTCATGCAGGTACACAAGGGGTGCAAGCGAGCGATGTGGACGTGAGACCAGGAGGTGGGGTCTCAGGTTTGGCTCGATACGGTGGAACAGCATTGATGAGAATTGTCGAGCTTCTCAGTTTCTTCTTTGTCTCCCTGCCATTTCTGGCCGGATTTTTCTATGTTGTGTCGCCTCCATACCTCCTCGTGGTGCCCATTTCATCACTAGCCACATGCAACTTGGCTGGAACCGTGGGCATTTTGCCCTTTGCAATCACCATTTTGTGCATCACTGTCTGGTGGATTACCTTGCATGGAGCGGTGGCAAAATTATTCAACATATACACCTGGTTCATTGAGAAAAGTTTCACCACGCTGCTTTTGTGGACTTTTGTTGCACTTTTGGTGGTAACTTGGGAGCTGCGGTGGCTACAGGTACCATCTTATATATGAAGATAGCTGCGCAAGCTTTTCCCGTAAATCCGCATGAGGTTGATTGGACTTTCCTTTGGTAGTGGCCTCCATGGAACTTCAAGCACATGGTCAAGCATAATCTGGGCATAAAATAATACCTCCTACTCATCATCTGGTTCATTTCCTGGCTGGGAATCGGTCTCTTGTTCCCCCTCGATGATCTGTTTGAGCCCCTCCAGGACATTCAAATACGTCTCCTGCTGAGGATGTGTCTCAAGCGCCCTGAACATAGGTAGGAATTGTTCCAACATCTCCCCTTCTTCTCCCTCTGGCATCCTCTTGGGTTCTCTGGCCACCTGAGCCTCCCTCATCGGCTCCGCCCCTTCGTTTGTGGGTAGCCAGCCGGAACAGCCAGACGAGTGTCTGTAGTTTGCCCGAGTGATGTATACCGGAACCTGATCATGGCGTTCGTCCTTCCTGGGCCTCGTCAGGTAGGAACACCTGATCTTGAAGGTGCAGCCACACCTCACAGTCTTCCGCTTCCTTTGTGGTGCGCCCGTCCGGCCACGACGCCAATCTGAACGGGTGCAGTACATAGCATATCCTCCTTTGTGGGTTTCTATCTTGAACCCATAGCGATCAGCTATCTGACGCCGGTATTCACTGACGAGGGTATGAACATTCGCATAGACATGATCTCTGCGCCAAGGTGCTGGGAAGAGCTCCTTGGACTCCCTTTCGATTGCACGAATGCGCTCAGATTCCTCTTCGGTGTAGTCGTAGGGGTCAATCTCCGTATCCTCCGCCAATTTGTCGATGTCGAAAACATTGTCCCCGTTGTCGACTTCGCCAGTCGTGTCATCTTGTCTCGGGGGTTTTTCCGTGGAATCCGCGAAGTAAGCAGGAGTTCTATCCCGCAAACCTGGGTCATCACTTTTGTCTGGCTTGTCATTCGACATTTCATCCTTACTCTGTCTGGGGCGCTTATTGATATTTTCTCCAGCGTCGTTGTCCCCTCCAATTGTCTTAAGGCGATCAGAGCGCGCACGAAGTTCCTCGCCTCGAGCTTTTGCGCGCAGCCTCGCAGCGAGGGTCACCTGAATGCCCCAGGAGGAATTCGTTTCCTTCTTTGTTTCCTCCTCATCGGGATCACGTGGGTAAAAGAAGAATTTTACACAAGCCTCCGCGTCGGTCCTCTGTCGGGCTCGGAGCTCACTCACAAAGTCATCGGCTGATGCAGTCTTTGTCCATCCCGACTCGTTACCCTCTTCACCAATGCCAATGATCCAATATTTTCCGAAGGTCAAGTAACTTGGCAGCTGGGGATACAGCGGGGATAACGAGCTCACGTTCATCAGCATGGGCCAGCCGTACTCTAAGTCGTCTCGTACCGCAAGCCCCGCCTTCGCGGGAGCCCTTGGAAGCTTGAGACTTATTGAGATACACTTCGAATAATCTATGACAGTGCGTCCGCCGGTTTCAGCTGCGGCCACTTCGGCCGGGGCGTTCCCGAGGGCGGCAGCCTTGCCGGCCGCCTCTCCCGCCAACTCCTCGTCGTCATCCTCGTCATCATCCTCCTCCTCGCGAGGGACCTTCCTCTTGGCGATGCCGAACTTTCGGACCCGCTCCTTCCCCGCCGTGAAGTCCACCAGGCTCGTGACGGGCTTGTCATCGATGGTCACCACGCGGTCTCCCACCCCGACGCGTCCCCGGAAGGTGCACGCTGGATCGACGTCGATGATGGTGGCCCCGCCCCCCTCGAGTCCGGGGGCCATGGCGAAGGTCAGGCCGAGCCTGCCGGGGGAGACGGTCAGCACCAGCGAGGCAGAGGATTCCTCGCCATCTCCGTGGTTCGCCGCACTGCCTCTCTTCCGCTTCCGCTGCGCCATCTTGCGCAATGTCGATCCGTAGCGATCCGTCCATTTCTGTTGCGCTTGGAGCTTGGAGTACGATATCGGGTAGGTAGGGTGCAGAGAATTCTAGCACTGTACAATACCCGACTTGAAAATATGTAAGGGTGAAATCATAGTCGCAAATCAACAATCAACACCCATCAGACACCCATCAGACACCCATCACCCATCACCCATCACCCATCGCCATCGACCATCACATATCACACCATCCATCAATCTCGTCGCGTCATTCCCGAGTAGAGCCGATGCCATTGCCGACGACGACGACGCTCCTCCCGCTGCCGCTACTGGTGGCGATCCTGCTCCTCGCGCCTCATGCGGCCGACTCCCTCGTCACCCCTGGCTCTTCGCGCCCTGCTTCGTTCGTGCGTCGGATTCGATCTCCGCCGCCATTGACCGCGACCGCCGTGGCCGGCGACGGCGGCGATGGTGCCGACGTCGACGATGGCGACGTGAACTACACCCGCTCGCGGATCAACGAACTCCTCACCGCCCGGCACGACGAGCTCCTCTCCTCGCCCGATCTCCTCGAATCGACCCGCCCCCGCAGCCCCAACGTCGCCGACGAGGAGGATCGAGCTGCCATATTGTCGGACGAGCTCGCCGCGAGGGAATCGCTGCTCTCGTCCCGCCTCGATCTGCCGTTCCTGAAGGGCAATTGCAAAGCCGGCGATAGCGGGATCGAGGGTGCCGGTCGGGGACTGTTCGCGGCCAAAAAGTTACGGAAGGGGGAGGTGGTCACGTGCTACCCCGGCGACGCGCTGCTGTGCGAGCTCCCGCCGTTCGACGCCTTCGAGGACGACGACGCCGTGGGCAAGGTCGAACTGGACTTCGGGGAGGACCTCGACGTCGATTACGTCGACGAGGTCGCCCTCTGGGGATCCCACGTCGTCGGCGAGGATCGATGGGACGAGGATTCGGTGTTCGACGGCACCCCCGCCGGCGATCCCCCGCTGACCTCGTACGCCGTGGCGGTCGAGGACTCCGCGTACTCGGTCATGGGACACCCCAATTTAGCGGACGATCCCGCTTATATGGGGCACATGGCGAACGACGGAGGGGGACACCTGGCGCTCGAGAGCGTTTCGCGAGATGTGGGTGTGGAGGAGAGCCTGGCTGCGTACGTTCTGGAAAGTACCACAATGGCGAACGCGATGCACCAATCGTCGGACGAACGAGGGATGCACGTGGTAACTGTGGCTACTAGGGATATCGAGGAGGGGGAGGAGGTATTGGTGACTTATGGACCGGATTATTGGTGCGGTCACGCCTAGCGGGGAGAAAGAGAGGCTCGGGCGGGCTAGATGCACGTCCCTGATGGGATTGGCAGGTGTCTGCAGATTGTCCAAATCGCGCCAATGTCTTTGGCGCCTCCTGTCTGCAGCCGTTTTGCTGGGCAATGTTTGCCTTGCACGCGCACATGATCTGAGGCATTCGTGCCCTAACTTTAGGGAAATGGAGGAACGTCACTTCCAGCGATCGGCAATGTCGGTGTCTTCATAGGTTGATGGCCAGACTCGATGCATGAAGGCGACAAGAAACACCTGAATGATCTCAATGTGCACAGAGCTATGATAACTGATCCCTCACTAGTACCAACTAAATGCAAACTTCAATGTGGTAGAGCTCAATCAAATTCTCGCCTTGAGATTGTGGATGGATCTGATTTGCGCATATGATACTTATTACATCAATAGATCAGATGCAATTACCTAAGGTGATTTGAAGCTGAATCAAATGAGTGAGAGTGCATTGTGTGTTTTGTGTTTCTGTTATTGTCCTGAAGGTCCAAACACCAAGCTGCAATCACACTCCGTGGAACAGAATTGGAAACAAAGCAGGGAGATGACTCCGAGCTTCGTGGTCAGCATGTGTGAAGGCTTGCACCTCAATGTAAGTGAGCCATAAGATCATAAGATGACATTTTGGATCCAAATACTCGATGTACATTCTAGTCCATTTGACTTTCCTTCTTTACAATACTAGTTATTTCAAGCTTAGACCTTGTCCTGACCAAGCTTCTTCACTCCGCGAAGACGTCCAGTACGGCGGGCTCCAATAAGACCAACCTTGCGACCGGCGGGCGCCTCCTTGCTGACAGTCGAGGGACGACCAATGTGCTGGTGGTTACCTCCACCGAAGGGATGCTCCACGGGGTTCTTTGCCACACCCCTAATCTTGGGCCAGCAGTTGCGCTTCACAGCGTATTTGTGGTACGCAGTTCCGGCCTTAAGAAGGGGCTTGTCGGTACGTCCACCTCCAGCAACAACACCGATCTGGGCACGGGCGCTGGACTCGACGCTCTTCTTACCACCGGAGGGGAGGCGAAGACGGGTCATGCCCGTTTCGTCGTCGTGGGCGATGACGACGGCGAAGCAGCCCGAGCCACGTGCGAAAGCGCCGCGATCGCCGGCACGGGCCTCGACGTTGCACACGATGGTACCCTCGGGGACCTCCTTCAAGGGCAGGACGTTTCCGATAGTGAGGGTGGCCTTCTTGCCGCAGTAGATGAATTGCCCCGTGTACATGCCCTCGGTAGCGAGCATGAGTTCAGTGTCGCGCTTGAATCGGTACGCGTTGAGGAACTGGACCTTGGCGACGGGAGCTCCTCGGCCAGGGTCATGGAGGATCTCCTTGACGACACCGCGGACATATCCACGACGCTCTGCGTAGTCGATGGAGCGAAGCTTCACGGCGCCCTTGCGGGTGCGCACGTGCGCCTTGAAGATGGGGGACTTGCCCTTCCTTTGCGCCTATCGTCGTCGCGACATCACATGGAGTGATTGACGGGTGAAACCACGGATTCGTTTCGCGAATCGTAAGGAGGTCATGCATTATCCATTCGACCGGTTAAGCAATGTTAAGAGGTACGGGTATGGCATCGCATCGTGGTAGAGTTGAAACCAGAGGGGCAGGCGACGAGGCCGTTGCCAAAGGGAATCCAAGTCACATGATAGTATTGAGTCGACCGTTATCGGAGATAGCGGGACATGGTTGTATCAGAGTGTAAGTGATTCGACGGTTGGCGTCATGACAGTGAATTCAAGGGCGTAGGCAACCATGAATATTGGTGTGTGTAGGGGGCGGCGGGGGGATGGAGAGCACTGTTACCGTCAGATGCGAATCGGTGAAGGCACGAAAATGTTGAGCAGCCGTCCGATGCTACGATAGGACCTCTCGGCGGCGAATAGTGTCGTCGGAGACGGCAGCGTTACCTACGAACCGAGCACTCGTTCCTTCGACGATCCAAGGCTCAACGCTCAACTTCGGAGCTCGAGTGGACTTACCTGGACGTATTTTCCCATGGTTGAGATCGCGGCCTTGAGAAATGAGACTGCCGGCGGCACGGGCACACGGCGGTTGACAAGCCGTGGCTTTCAGGGCCATCCTGTGGCTTGGCCGTGGCCCATTTACTCCTCACCGGTTTACTAGTGCACTATGGACAACAACACTTGCAACGCTCATTCCAGATTCCGCTGCGCCGCGATGCCATCGACTCCGAGCTCCGAGCGCTCCCTTCTGCCTGTGCTGCCTGCATGCCGGCCTCCCGCCGCAGTAAAGAGCGGCGGCTCCAGATTCCTGATTCTTGCACCGCGCCCGACCGACTCGCCGCCCTGCCGCTGAGTGCTTGCGTGCGGCCGGCGAGGCGGGCGGCATCATGACGACCGACGACGACGACGGCGGCGGCTGTGGCGCGTGGCGCTGCGGCGGCTCGAAAAATAATGATAACGTACCCGCGTGCTACCCGTAGTGCTACCCGAGACCTGAAACCTGAAACTCGAACTCAGCCGAAACTCGGGTGTCGGGTGTCAGTTGGGCTATCGGGCGGCCGGGTGGCCGGCGGGTAGGGGTATGGTATCAATCCCTACCTACCCGGGCACTGGGGCACCCGCATGCATCACTCATGCACCCGACCCCCACCCCGCACCCCGCACCCCGCCCTACGCCCTACCCCCTACCCCGCCCCCGCCCGAAAAGTCCGCACTCCGCACATCGCACCCATGCCCAGTCACCAGAACAAGGTGAGCGGTGAGTCTCATCTCTCGCCGCGTCTCGCGATGGCGAAGGAAGATGGAGGGGCGGAGGGCGGAGGGCGGAGGGGCGGAGGGCGGTGGGCGGAGGCGTCGAGGTTGGTGTCGACCGAGCTGGCGGCCGTTGCCGCAGCTTGGCGCTCCGCGGCTCGTGTCGGCGACATCGTTCAATGTCGCCCAAGTCGATCGACGATGGCCCCATCCGTTGAGTGAATGGGTCGTTGGAAACATTTCGCGGATGCTGTGTGGATGGTTGTCCTGCTCGAGTCCTGATGCGAGAATCGAAGGAGCTCGGCGCGCTTATCTATCAGTTGCCTGTACACTATCGCGGTTCCTGCGCAGTTCTAGTTGGTTGGTTGGTGACCGATACCAAGGGGGCATAACCTTTGTCGGGCGCGGGCGGGCCGCTACGGAGTCTAG
>JALLBE010000637.1:0-14709 GCA_036939795.1 Thalassiosira mediterranea
ACGACCGACGACCGACGACCGACGACCGACGACCGACGACCGACGACCGACGACCTACAATACTGGACCTACGACGACGACGCGCATAATAATTTTCATCGGCAGGTGCCGTCACCCGCCCGTTACGTTTTACCCCTGCTTCGGAGCCTGAAATGCGACCACACCATGATGCACCTATCCTCGAATTCGCTGATATTGTTCGTCGCATGTGTCGTCGTTGGATCGCGAGCGGGCTACGCGCCTAGGGAGGCCCCCAAGTTGCCCGAGGGCTTCTGTCCTCCAGAGACGGGGGCGGCCACAGAGACTACGGGCGGTGAGTACAATAGCGTCAGGCATTGTGGCGTTTTCCACGTTGTGCGGCGCGAGCGGAATTTCTTGTGAAACGCCTCCGCGGCGGCTTTCATGTTCATGACGATCCCCGCTTCACCGTTTGTGCGTACACATCGTCTTTTGACCGCCCCCCTAACTCTCTCACATTGCTCCTCTACTCACTCCGTTCTTCAAGAGTGCATGTGTCATTGGCAGCACAAGGATGGGTGCGTCGGGAGTAAGTGCGAATATCAGATGGGTTTGAGCTGGTATCATTACACCTGTGAGGACTGCAAATGCGTCGCCGAGCCTTCGTCGTGATGATCGCATCTTATGATCGTTAGGAGATGCTAGAAGGGCTAATGCAGAGGAATAAATTTTGGACCTTGGGTCTGGCTTGTGGTCAATGGGAGCTGTGTTAGCAGTCTTGTCAACAATTTACTCCCACGATTTCCTCAGAACATCATTTAAATGAAGTTGAGGGACAAAGATAGTTATATGATTAGACTGATGCAGGGGCAGGGCAGCAATTGATCAATAGCTACCATAGGAGCATTCGAAAATGAAATTAGCGAACAAAAAAATTAAGCGAACAAAACAATGGCAGAGATCAGAGTATTTTAATCATCAGGGGACCTGGCCGATGTGGGCTGAACAGAACACCAGCTACAGAGATAAAGTTGAGTGCCAGCAACACACAACTCTATCTCGTTGTGGGTACGAATACAAAAATGTACTCCATTTTTTTCACGATCTATGGCTTTTTCTAGAGAGTTAGCTTCTACCCTTTCCAAAACTCCTCGCGATGAAGGCGCTTGTGAACTTCCCACTGAGAGCAGGAAAGTCGAATCCAGATACACCAATGGGCGCCCCCCGCAGGACACCAATAGAGACTTTGCGTCTCTTGATGGCAGGCTCCACGTCAGCCCCTTCTGTTCCTAGCTTCAGAACAGGAGCATGTGTCTTAGCGTCCTTCGTGGATTGGACCTCCAGCCGAGGTGCTCCGATGCCACTCTTCGTGTGACTATGTGATCCACAGCTCAAGGAGGTCATCTGACCATCCCCCAAAATCGTCAGCAGCCTGAGGTACGAGCGGGAACACCTGTCCACATACATCGACCGGACCTCGCCAACAATACTCCATGAAATGGGTACGTCTGTGCCCTCTGCACGAGCTACACTACCGTCACCATTGACGACTGACACAACGCTCCTCGCTCCATTATCCAATGTGATAGCGACAGCAAATGATCCTCCATAGTATCCATCGCCGCGATTCTCATTACGTAGTGGCGCAACAGCACTGACAGTCCCTCCGGAGACTGAGGAGCCAATATCAAGCGACCACTCATCATCCCCGAGGTAGCGAGACCTCTCG
Organism: Thalassiosira mediterranea; assembly: GCA_036939795.1. Lineage (NCBI taxonomy): Eukaryota > Bacillariophyta > Thalassiosirophyceae > Thalassiosirales > Thalassiosiraceae > Thalassiosira > Thalassiosira mediterranea. Next base: position 1,688 of record JALLBE010000637.1, read on the forward strand.
CCTCCAAAAGGAGATTTGACACCAATCTGGCTGTTTGATGCAACGAGCATGGAGTCATCGTCCTGTGTAAGGAAGTCCACCGACCCAACATCCTCAGTGTAGCCATCGAGCGCAACAGAGGTCAGAAGGGTTGCGTCAGAATGATCCCATAACGTGACACATGGCCCATAGGCAACTGAGAGGACCGACCCATCGGAGGAGAACGCAACAGGCCTTGGGACCATTCCCGATGGCACTCCCTGCGACAAGAGGTTTGCATAGCCCGACGGCGTTTTTACCCTGTACTGGCACTTCCACATCGTCGATGCCTCTGCTGCGCCCGGCGACCCAGGGGGTGGTGCCACAGAGGTCTTGACCCAGATGCGGTAAGCGTCCTCCTCGCGGCTGAGTGTGCAAGCCACACTCCCGCTAGGTGACAGAGCCAGAGCGCACACCGCCCCGACCTTGCCATGGGGCGACGCCATCGACGAGATGAGCTCATAGTTCATGGGCACATCACCAGCCTTCCGCTTGCGTTGGTCGGGCCTTCCTCCCTTTGCCGAGTCGATGTGCGCCCAGAACTTCACGTTGGTGCACACATTCATGGCGACCTTGTCCCCCTTTGGCCCAGTGAGAACTCGTGGCGCACCCACGCTTGTGTTTTCTGTCCAGACCACGTCCACAGTGACCATGTCCTTCCCGTCCCTGCCCACTGCGAAGTGGGTGATGGTAGGTGCCGGGACGTGTGGATCAGTAGGGTCGCGTCTGCTGACGCGGTTATGCGGCGCAACCTATAGATTCCACATAGCAGCAGAAATCAGAGTGTGAACTTGTTGTCAAGCTGGGTTCAAAGTATAACATCATAATTGTAAAGCTCACCTCAAGAGTGCCCACGACTGAGGCCGACTTGGGATCGTACCAGTGCACCATCCCCGGCGCTCCTGGCAAGTTTGCAAGCATGGGCAGCCCCGTCAACGGATCCCCAACCATAAGTACCTGGCCAGCGCCACCCTCCTCCTGCCCCACCTCCTCGTGGTGCAGCGCTGCGCTCGCCAGTCCACGCTCGCACCACTCCCTCTCGCTGTTGGCCGCGTCGAAGCACCTCACCGAATTGTCCGCGCAGAAGACGTAGATCTTATTGGCCGCGCGACAGCACAGCACGTGCACGATCCCTCCCTGTCCGACGCGCGAAACGAAGTCGGACGGACGGTGTGCGTTGCGCTCAAGCTGCCAGGTCACTAGGACGCTCTCCTCGCCACCGGAGAGGAGGGACGACGGGTCGGACCCGAAGAAGGCGAGGGCGCGGACTGGGTGGGCGTGCCAGTGGACAGTCCTTCGGACGGTGACCTCCTCTGGGTGCCTTCCCTTGAGAGCATCATCGTCGCCCTTGTTCTGGAGGTCTATGTATGAAGCGACGTTGCCGAACACACCATCCAGCACCTCGATTTTGCCGTCGGCGCGACCTAGGGCGAGGTCCCTGCCGTCTGGAGACAGAGCTGCCGAGACGAAGGGTGCTTGCCTTTCGGTCTGATTCTGCATCGCCCCAACCAACCCAGTGAAGTGGACAAGCCCAAGGGAGGACTCGGTCGTGCGATCGTCGAAGCAATCGCGACAGAAGGCAACCCCATTGGAGGAGACCATCGCGACGAGCGTGTCCCCTGGAGCGTTCATGTCACCGTCGCCATCGTCATCAGTGACTCCCTTCGCGCCTTCGGACGGCAACTGTGCGGCCAGAAGGGAGAAAATGGCGTCCTTCTTCTTGATGCAGACGCGATCGACCCGCTGCAAATCATTCGCGTGAGATTTCGAAGGGGCATAGTATTCGACCGATGCCAATTTCGTCGCTCCAACCGAGATGATTTCGTCGTCCGAGGGCTCGAAGGGAGGAATTTCGAACCTCGCCAGCAGCGTCGCCCGATCGGCGTTTCCGTCGCCGCAGAGCGCGTAGAGCACGGCGCCCTCGCCGCTCGCGAGGAGGACGGGGCTCGCATCCTCCGCGTCCGCGCACGATAACCGGAAAGATCTGCGCGGCTCGTTGCCGCCGTCGCCACCCCGGGCGGAGTCCAGGGGAGGGTCGGGACGGAGCTCCGCGAGCGGCCACTCGCGGAGGAGTCCGTCGGAGCACGCCGCGACGATAGCCCACTCGCCGTCCTCGCCCTCGCTGATTTCGTCCTCGTCCTCCTCGTCGTCGTCGCCCTCTCCCTCGTCTCCGCCGTCCTGGCGGGGCACCCGCGCGAGCACCACCGCGCGAATCTTCGCGCCCTCGTCGTCCCCGGGCGCCGCGGCGAGCTCGCAGATCCTCCTCCCGCGGAGGGCGCCGCGGACGACTATCCGATCCGCGCTCGGCACGAGCAGGTACCGCCGCCCGTCTCCGTCTCCGTCGCCGTCGAAGTCCACGTCGGCGACGTCACCAGGAGCCGACGCCGGGGAGGGAAGCGGCGGCGTCAGGATGGGCGCGAGCGACGACGACGACGGGGCGGTGGTGTCGGGGTTCAGGTGCGGGAGAGCGGGGCCGTCTACGCGGCGAGCGGCTAGCGTGGCGGCGGAGGAGGTGGACGCCATGGTGATGGCAGACGTGATTTTATGAGTGTTACAATAGTGAGTGTGGAGTGTGATGATTGTTGACTGATGGTTCATCGGATGGCCACCGCGGGGACCATCGTTCCATGTAGGAATTAGTAGCAATTTTGGCGCGCTTGGTGATCAATGGTACCTACATGCATGATGTAACGTAGGTAGATACATATATGATACATCATCATGCATTCATGCATGTGGCAACATGTTGCTACCATACATAGGTATTCAGCCAGAGCCAGGCCACTGAAATTTACCAACTTGGGGCACCACCACATGCCCACTGTTGTTTGGTACTTGATGAGACTCCATCTCAAGGTATGCATGTAGATGCAGACTGGCAGGTTGTATACCCATTTACCGCGCCTGGTCTCCATCTGTCTCCATCCACACGAGACTGTTGGTGTTGGCAAAAGTTTGTGGACCGGCATATGACCAAGCCCTGATGTCAGCGCTCCCTCTTGGACTTGGAAGTAGAAAAGTCATATCCGGCAGTGTTGGATTTTGCAATAGTGTGGGCATATACGGTATACGGGAGCACTACCACGGCATCATTTTTTGTTGAACCAAAGCAGATGTTGGTCATTGCAGTTGTGAATTTGATGCACTGAGACAGTTACTTTCACTCTGCATTGGTGTCCTGGACCTGTACGATAGTCAAAATGTGTTTTGCTAACCTGTGTATCATATCAGTGTATTGACTTCCCCGGCTGGTGCATCAGCAACAGTGTTGAGATGAGTGATTGTCTGTGATTGTTATAGTTATAACTGGGATAGGTATAATAATCGCACTGGCTTTCACCATGTCAAATCTGGGGGAATCAGCATCAAAAGAAAAAGCAGAAGCATGTCAGCTTTTTGGATCATGGCGGGAATTCGATCTGCAAGGAAAACCTTCCAGTGATCAGTTTTGGCATGGCTAAGGTGAGTGGATAACTGACACTGACTTGATATTTGGTGGTAACATCGTCCTTTTGACTTTTGAGTCTTTGCTAAGGTAACATACAAACAATGCTCTTGATTTGCATGTCTTGGTTGATGGGAGGGACTACAAGTAGAGGCAGGAATATAGACACAGGAGATTGAACATATTTACGGCATGTGATAGTGCCAAAACACCATACATATTCCATTGCGCAGTGTACATCTCGGAGCAGGCTGACCGTGTTAGCGTCTTAAATCGGCCTATCACAAACCTTGGTTGTATGGGCAAAAAATTGAGAAGGGGGTCACTGATAACCAAGTTCTATGGTGAGAACGTGGTATGTTCATCCCCATTTCAAGTGCAGAAATTACCATCCCACATAGAGTGCTTCAGCCTTGATGTTCACAGTGAAGATTCATAGCTGTTTGTGAGGAACTTTTAGCTTCAGGGCTCATTCAAATTATGTAATACATGTGAAAAACAAAAGAATCTAGAGGAATACCTATTTCAAGTGAAGGAAATAGATCTAGCTGGTCTATTCGTTATGCTAATGACAAAAATCAGCTGCACCTCTGAGATGCAATTACAAAAAGCTGGGAATTGAACTCCGCTAAAAAAATAGCTGACCCATTCATAAATTCGCACAAGCACTTAAAGCTGGAAGATACCCGCTCCTGTTGGATAAAAAGCAAACGTGAGATCATTGCTTCAATAAAAGCAATAAATCATGAAACCGAGGACCAATCTTACCACCCTTGACGGCGTAGAAGGTGTCGGCAAAGACGAGCGACAGCACAGCCATCAACTTCATCACAATGTTGAGGGCCGGACCAGAGGTATCCTTGAACGGATCTCCAACAGTGTCACCCTAGAAAGCAGCGCATTGAGTTAGAGGCAGGAGTGAGCAAGAAAGTACGGTAAAGTCAACGAAACTAATGGTCAAAGAACCGCCTCACCACAACAGCTGCCTTGTGCACATCAGATCCCTTGCCCTTCAAGTCAGAGTCGGGCGCAGCCTTCTCAATGTACTTCTTGGCATTGTCCCAAGCACCTCCCGAGTTGGACATCGAAATCGCAAGCTGAACGGAAGCAATGAGGGATCCAACAAGGAGACCAGAAACGGCATAAACTCCGAAGAAGATTCCAGTCAATAGAGGTGTGAAGATGACCAAGGCACCAGGAGGGATCATTTCCTTCAGGGAGGCCTTAGTGGAGATAGCAATGCAGGCATCGTAGTCAGGACGCTCCGTAGGGTTGGCGTCAAGAAGGTGGGGCTTCTCATCGAACTGGCGCTGAACCTCCAACACCATCTCCATGGCAGCTACACCAACAGATTTCATCGTCAAGGCAGCGAATGCAAATGGAATCATACCGCCAATGATGAGGAAGGCGAAGGTAAGGGGCTGGAGCATGTTGACACCATCCATGAAAAGAGTATCTTCAGATGAATGGCGGATACGGGTAACGAAGGCTCCGAAAAGAGCGAGGGACACAAGAGCCGCAGATCCAATGGCGAATCCCTTTCCAATGGCAGCAGTGGTGTTTCCAGCAGCATCAAGGGCATCAGTCTTCTCGCGGACATAGGGGTCGAGCTCGGCCATCTCAGCAATACCTGCGGAATTCCAGAGAACAAAGTTGAAATGCTTGCCCAGAAGGAGAGATAACAGGTGACAGCGGAGCGAGATTTGTACTTACCACCAGCATTGTCACACACAGGACCGTAGACATCAATAGTAAGCCCAGTGGCAAGGTTGGAAAGGAAGCCAATAGCGGCAAGGGCCACACCGTACATGTCGGCAACCGCAAACGAGCCATAGACGACAACGGCAAGAACCAACACAGGGATGATGGCACTCTTGTATCCAAGAGCGATTCCGTAAATCATGTTGGTGGCAGCTCCAGTCTTGCAACTATCAGCGAGCTCACGCACGGGCTTGTACGAATGCGAGGTGTAGTACTCAGTAATGAGCCCAATGATGAGACCTCCAACGGCACCCATGATAACACACAGGACAGCTTCCCAAGGGTGGAGAGTGAGGACATCAGTTCCAACGGTGGCACGGAGCTGGAATTCAGGAGGGAGGAAGGTCTCCGCAGCAAGGTACACAGCCGGGATCATGAGAATAGTGGTGGAGATGAGCTGAAGCTTGAGGGCACTCTCGACATCCTTCTCAGCCTTTACAGGCTTGATATCAGTGGCAAGGAAGGAGCAGAGGATGCAGACAAAGACACCCACAGCAGAGACGGCCACTGGGAAGACCATAGCATCCCAGCCGCCGGACATGCCGATGGAGGATCCGAGCACAAGAGCGGCGCAAGTAGACTCAGCGAAGGATCCGAAGAGATCAGATCCCATACCCGCAACATCACCCACATTGTCTCCAACGTTGTCGGCAATCGTGGCAGGGTTGCGAGGATCATCCTCGGGAATTCCGTGAACAACCTGCAGTGATGCAAACGACAAGACGATGAGCGATTCCTGCAAGTAATGAATCATCATAACAGTGAGAAAAAATTGTGTGCGCACCTTTCCGACAAGATCGGCACCAACATCAGCAGCCTTGGTGTAGATACCACCACCAACACGTCCAAACATGGCAATCGAAGATCCTCCCAGGCCGTATCCAGTCAAGCACTCGGTGAGGTAAATCCACTGCTCGGGATCAGGGTAGTGGATCTTGAAGGCAAGGAGGGAGATGTAGAGCATGAAGATTCCAAGACCGCAGAGGGCGAATCCCATGACGGCTCCGGCACTGTTCAGGAAGAGAAGGTGGGTAGGTATATTGACAGGACGACATTGATAAATGACACTGACGTCCAGAACAATAACTCTTACCGGAAGGCGGTGTTGAAGCAGAGAGTCCATCCAGACTTCTGGGCACTGACAGTGGTCCTGACGTTGGAGTAGACAGCGACCTTCATGCCAAGGTATCCGGACACTGTCAAGTATCAGGGCAGGAAAAAAGTCAGTATAAGTTCGGAATCGTGAATCCCCCCTCACTACCGCCACAATAAAAAAGGAGCCTCAATACTCACAGATAGAAGTGCATGCTCCCAAGATGAAGGATAGGGTGGTGAAGAGACCGCGGGCGAAGTCCCAACCGGTACCCCATGACACAAGGACGAAGATGATAGCGGAAAAGATGAGGATGAACCAGGCGCAGATCCTGTACTCGGCTCGGAGGAAAGATTCGGCGCCCTCGTAGATGGCGGTGTAGATCTCGTTAAGACGGCGAGTCGTGGCCTCGTCGTTGGAGCCTGCGACAAGCCCGGTGGAGTCGGAGATGCCCTCAGACTTCACGGGGATGCGCGACACAAGGATGAACTGGCCCAGGGCCCAGACCATGCCGAGCACGGCGGCCAGGATGATGATGAGGTTGGCTGAAGCCTGCGGCGGAAAGAGGAGGCGGATGCCCACATCAGTTAGAAAACGCCGTGATTGATGGCTCGATCGCAGGCAAAGCCACCGACACATCCGCCCGGTGCACGATCCGATGGACATAAAAGACGTGGCCTCCGCCTACGAGACGAGTTTCTCCGATCCCCCCCACCCCACGGCGCCACCGCTGCGGCCCGACGTCGTCGCTCCCTCACCATGGTTGCTTCAATTATTGGTTAAAAGGTAATGTCGATGCCAATGGCACGAAATTATGAGACAAATGGCGCTGGCAGTGGTGTCAACATCAATGGATCGAGGGGAGCGAGCGGTGGTGCTTGCATCTCGATTTTGCGTGTGTCAATGACTTGGATGTCAATGATGTGGCGCGAAGCAGCCTGCTTGATTTGCTTGCCTTGACAGCACGTTGAATAAAAATGCCAAAGATTCCCGCAAGCAAGAGACAGTTGTACCGAACGTCTGTCCGTCGACGTTGGCGTGATTCATGACTGCAGCGCAGCTTGCGAACACCGTCTTTGGTCTTCGGAACGGGAAGGCAAAACTACAACGAAAAAGCAACCTTCTGACGAAGGTGCATTCGCCAAGAACCAAGCACCAAATCATAGAAAAGTGCACTAACAACAGGATCTGCACTAAGAGTGTACAACAATAGGTACAATCAAAACTGCGCTCAACGAAGCAATGATAGGTGGGGTGGCTGCACCAGATATCGGCATTCACCCCTCCGCCATCGGACCCCTCCGAAACTCCGCGATTGTCGTCGGATAGGTACCACATTTGCCATTTGAAAGCACCGCAATGCATCGCAAAAAAAGAAGTGCCCGATCACTATCGAATGAATGCTCCAATGCAAAAGTCTGAAATAAGACACAACCAAACATTGGAGCCAGTGAATTGATGGTACATTTTTGTCGTGCCAAAACACAAACAAGCCACAATCAGAAAGATGTATGCTCAAGAACCTATTCTCTTTTCGAATACCTTTTGCCCCGTGCTTGGATGCTACCAAATTTGATCTCGATACATTCAACATCCAACAAAAATGTTTGCATATTTTGCCTTCATTCCAATTCTGCACGTAACCGTTTCGACATTGAAAGGTTTAGCCATCATGATATTCCAGCGCCGATACAGATATATGCCCCCCACGACCTGATACTTGCATATGCCAATGCATGTTCAGGTGCATCTAACTTCCCTCAATAAGTACCACTTTCAGCAAAGGAAAAGGTCGCCGTGTACCACGCCATCATTTCCATTATGCCCTGCATTGATGATGCATATTTTCCGTCGCACGTACGAAAATTGGCATGATGGCTCGTTTTTCACTTGGTGTCATGTTGCACAACTTACAAGATTGGCATTCTTTATATCCTCGATTGGAATAGCAAGAGCCATTGTTATCAATACCATCAATGCGACGACCGCGATTGCGCATGTACTTCTTTTCCCCGCAACACCCAACCGGCTCGTTCTCGATCGCAGCCATCCCGGGTTATGGCATTCCGTGTCCGTTACTTGGTCCGAGCCTTCGTCGCCCGATTGGGGATTGTTGCGAGATGATCTCGACCGCAGTTCTCCTCCACTGCTGTCAGAATCCATTTTAGATACTGGGTGTATTCAGCCTTTATTCCAGAGGAGATTTGGTTCCCCCCTGTTGATTCGATGCCGTCGCAAACGTGGGTAGAACGGTCGGCGGTCGGCGGTCGGTCTTGACGACGATGAGGACGAATAATCGTCGTCGCGGGTCGAATGGAAAGATGATGACGAAACCAACGAAACACCCCGCTCTGCTCCCCGTCGATTCCGCTCGCCGCGCCGTTGCTGACGATGATAAACGCCGTTGCAAATTTTATGGCATAGTTCTTCAGAGAGTCATGTGTGGTGCATGCCTCTAGAGCCTGGCTGAATGTCCGCCCATCGATCGTCTTGTGGCTTTGGCTCGCCGTCTCCTCGCTCCTCGCGTCGCCTCACTTCGTGCTTGCTCGGGACGGATGGCGCGGGCGGAGAATTTTCCTTGTCGGAAATAAGAGTTCATCAAAAATAAAAGAACAATTTTGACATATCTAATATGTAGTTAGCTGGAAACTTGCGCATTTATCGAAAATATTGAGCTGCATACCTACCTACCCGTATCAACCACACTCTCTGTTAGAGATTGATTGTTACATTATGAACACAGTGATCCAGGGATAACATTCACCCATAATAGCGTTCGTATGAAAATTTTCTTGCATTTCTTACATTTACATGATTGTTATATTTCTGTCTCTCTAGCACTGTTGGCTATCAACTCCCTTACCTATTTATGATCATACAGAAAAGTACATACAGAAAACACATATGCCTACTTGCTGATATAATAAAGTGGTTTGTGTTTTTGGGTATTAAAATACGATGTGAAGTACCATTACCATGCAAACAAAAATGAGACGTGGACATGTGTGGTTATGAATTTCTAATTTCTATTCGAACCATCTTATGCATCGAATTCAAATGTGAAGGCTTCTACCATAGGTGGTATGATGAGCTGTGAACATCTTCATACTTAATATTTTTGAATGAAAAATCAATGGTCATGGCAACAGTTGCCAACAGTTGCCAACAGTCCAAAATCCTTCGTATTTACTGGTCCATGCTGTCCATGTCCATGCTACCTCTACTAACAATGAACCAAAGTCACATTGCATATGCATAGACTGATAATATCCTGGATTTTAATTTTATCTGTTATGTAAAAAAGTGTGTGAAGCATCTGAGTTCTCTCATGTGTGTGCATGTTTGTTCAAGATAGTTTGTATTACTTCATACTCACGGTATGGTATACTTGCTGTTGATCACAATTACAATCTTGCACCTGCATCAGCTGATCACCAGTGCCCATCCGCACCACACCTCAAGCTCAAGCTCAAGTAATTGAGTTCTCTCAACCCAACCTATCAACCTTCCATTGTTTTCCCAACTGAACAATCACCCTGATGATTTGAAGAAAAAGCCACGTGACTCGCCTGCGCCTGCGGCTTGGTCAATAATAAGAAAAGCTAATCCGAACCGATTCTCACTTAATTGTACTCCATAGTCATAGTGCTATTTATATTGGTTATTGAAAGCTCATATTCATATGAACTGGGTACAGACATTCTAACTGTTAGGCTACATGCTAATAGTATTTTCATTGGCATAATGCATAATAATATGTTGTACACTTGCTCCTATCCTTGCAATCCTGCATCATCTGTACATATGATACAACACCAGGAAATGAAAAATATAACTTCTAGTTCATCAAAAGATATGAATTTGATTAGTACTATTTTACGTACGTGTTCCCAAGATTCACGAACAAAAGGTCTCATTCGGGTCATGGAGACGGTCATCTATCATTGTAGGTTTAATTTTTGCATGTAAGAACCAATAGGCACAAATATGACCTTTAAGGGTTCTCTAATATGATCGCTAATTCTCAATCACCCGGGACTCAACCTGTTGGTTCATGTTCAATAATACGCGGGAACTAGTACTTCTCACAGGCAGTTAAGAAGGCACTCGGAAAAGCCAAATCGGCAGGCGCTGATGCGATGCACCAACTCCCGAAACATGCAAAGAGGCACGTCGGAATTAGTACATAGGCGCCTATCAAGGCCATCGATCAACTGCCGGCCGCCAGATTTGAAGATTTGAACTTGCCCCAAACGGATTTTGGCCACATGGCTGGGCGTTGCCGTTGGGCGTTGCAAGAAGACCATCGTTTATCTTGTGTGTTTTCTTTGAAGCCGTCATTGAATCCGCCGCCGCCGTGGGGTCGTCGCCTGATTTGTTCGTTCGATCTCAACGACGCGAATGGAGGGAGGGGGCGCTCCAACCAACTCCAACCCGTGACGAGAAACAGAGGGACCGTAGGCTTCCTTCGCGGTAGTTCGCGCAGCAGCCGGTAGGACGATCGAGCGGAAGGTGGCGTTGGCGCTGCTCGCGTCTTGCAGTTGAGAGGCTCTGTCCACTCTCTCGGTGCTCCGTTCGAACGGCGCGCTCGTTCCGAGAGTTCACCGTCGCGCACGGATAGGAGCCGGTCCGGGCCGTCGAGTCCTCGCTCCGCCCTCCGCCCGATTAACGGACGCGCGCACAATACAATGCAAAAGCGTCCGACGATGGCGTCCACCACCGCCACCCAGCTCGCGAGCAACCGCCGCAAGCTCCGCCTCGCTCACAACCATCGCCGCGCCGGCTCGTCGTCCTCGGCCGCCCAGCCGTCCCCCGCGGCGGCCGTCGGCGTCGGCAGGACGAGGGGCATCGCTAAGACCGCAGCCGTCGTCGACTCCCGGGACGGAGGCGCGTCGAGCCCCGTCCCGTCCGGAACGACCAGCGGGAGCGGCGGATCCGGCACAACCGCCACCGCCACCTCCGCCTCCTCTTCGTCGCTCTCCCCCGCGGCCCGCCGCCGTCTCGATCGACAGCATCAGCGCGGAGGAGGCGCCGTCGTCGTCGACGGCAAGGGGGGAGGAGACCGCTCCGGCGGTCCGAGTTCGGACGCTCCCGTGGCTCGTCCGCAGCACCTGAACCTGGGGGACCCGACGTCGTCGAACAAGCACGCCACGAGGCTGAGGCAGCGGGCGTCGCAACAGCAACAAGGCCAACAACAGGGCCAACAACAAGCTCGGCAGGATCAGCGGCAGCAGCAGCAGGCAGCCGAGGCGACGGCGACGACGACCAGCAGGGGTCGATCGCGACGGTCGCGAGCCGCCACGCGCAGGGGGGGCGGCCAGGCGTCCGAGCCCGGGTCGGACGCCGACCGACGACGGCGAGGGGGAGGAGGTCGCGGCGAGGACGAGGCCGAGGCTCCACATCAGCAGCAACAGCAACGACAACAACAACAGCAGCAACAACGGCGGGATCCCGACGGGAGAGGAGGAGGAGGAGGGGAGGGGCAGCGGCGCCCATCCCAACACTCCTCGTCCTCGTCGCTCAACCTCCGCGTGGCCGAGTCGGTCGACTCGGACGACAACGGGACGTGCTTCAACTCCATAGGCACCACGACGCCGCGGCAGCCCTCGCCGCGACACCAGCACCAGGCCGCGCGGAGCGGAGGAGGAGGCGGGGGGACGACGGGCGGCGGGGGGGCGGACCTGCGGCAGCCCCCCCTCGACGACGATTCGACTAATACTCCCCACCACGTCCGCCGTCCGCTGGCGAGGCGCTCGCATCGCGACGGCGGCGGCGGAGGGGGGGCGCTCAGTCCCCTCCACGAGGTGGACGGGGCCAGCTCCGCCGCGTCGCCCCCCGGATCGACGGCGATGGGAATGGGAGGAACGGGACCGAAGGGGCCCGACGACGAGAGCGAGATGGGTCCCGGCGCCATCGTCGGCGGCGGGGGCGCGGGAGGAGGAGGCATCGCGGGAGGTGGACGGGGAGGGGGGGGCAACAACAATAGGTCGATATGGGACCGTCCCGAGGAGATGGCCGCCCCCCGATCCCGCCGACGCGGCGGCGGCGGCGGGGCCGGGGGGGCGACGATGACCGACGGCGCCTCTTCCGCGTACTCGGAGCTGGAGGGGGCGGGGGCGAGCTCCCGCGACGTCGTCGGCGGCTCGAGGGGAGGAGGAGGGCAGCAGCCCTCGGGACGGTACGGCCAAGGCGACCCCAACGCGGGGGGGAGGACGCGTCGCGGGGACCGCGGGACCACCGCGCGGGGGGGGCCGAGGCCCTACGGCGGAGGCGCCCCCTCCTCGATCGACGGGGGTTACCACGACCCCCCCGCCGGCGTGGGAAGCCTCGGCGGCGGCGGCTACCACCGCCCCAACAACAACAATCGGGACCTCGATGCCGCGCCCGACATCGACGTCCCCTCCCCCACGCCCACCAACGGACCGGCCGTCCGGACGGCCATGGGCATCGGCGCCGCGGCCGCCCTCGGTGCCGTGGTCCTCGGACCCGTGGGACTCCTCGTCGGGGCGGCGTCCGTGGGAATCGCCACGGGAGTCATGCAGATACCGGCGGAGCAGCGCGACGAGGTCCGACGCCACGCGAGCACGAGCCTGGAGCGGGCGAGGGATATGGCTTGCGACATCAGCGATTCGGTGGGGACGAACTGCGCCAGATATGGTGGATCGATGGTGGGGGACCGAGGAGATGGGGATGGGGATGGCGCCA
>JALLBE010000638.1:0-14712 GCA_036939795.1 Thalassiosira mediterranea
AGCCCAACATAGACTCTCGCCTCTCCATGGCCAGCGCCAGCCATGGAGGTGGCATTAATCACTAACGTATCTTTATCACCACCATGGTGCTCTTCTTTAGGTGTACCAAAATACCTGACCACCAATCAAGTTCACACTTGCATCAATGCAAGAGAGGTACCATGATTGTTGTGTTCTGTTGGTAGAAAAAGTGGCGGTTATTTGGGCACAATATCCTATTATTCTGTCAAGTTTTGGCCCAAAAGCTATATTTTGATGTATGGATTCCTGTGTACAGTTTGACAGTATAGAATGTCTCCATTGCAGTTGCAGTACCCAATCTCCTTAGGTATTGTGTCATCTCTTTTACAATATTAGGCACAGATAGAGTTAGCGTATCTATTTGGTAGTGGTAGCCCTGGTTCGTCTGAGATCCATTGGGGGGGTTTCAGTTCCACTTTGTAATACTACCAGACAGCATACAATATCATGTCATCTGACAGAGAAACACTTTGTTGGAGTTGGAATGGGTGCACAGCTCTATAGCTATAGAGACTTATTTTCTACAATTGGTGTTGGTGTGTTTTGAGGCTCGGGAGGTGTGCAACTCCTACATACATGAAAAAAGTGTCTACACTGCTAACAAACACAAACAAGGTCCTCGTGTGCAGAAATGGCATCAGATGAAGAAGGTTGTGCTGCAGGGACATCATGGACTAGCGCATGCGCATGGACCAGCGCATGGACCATGCACATCAGCTGACAATTATGACTATCTGCATCTCACCAGGCCCCTGCGACGGCAGCGGGCCCAGCTATCTGATGCTCTTTACCTGTACTACCATCCCCAAGATTGAGGGCACCATGGGCAGAATCACCCAACTGGTTGTTGTAATGATGTACCTAGGTAGGTACATGGTGTGTGTTACCCACGGTCATAACGTGTTACATCTGTTACATCCCACAGCAACAAGTCACTAACCTTCACAAAAATACAACTCACAGATTCCCGTGCAAGCAGGTGTTGAAGTTGATCACAGAGATGTCAGTCTTTTATTTACTGGCACAGATATATATGAACAAACATACGTACATAACATTACTTGAATAAAAAGGGAAAGGCTAATAAAATAGGACAAATATTGCAGCCAAATCGTAAATATATTCGATATATTAGATTGATCGAACAAAACTACGACCAGATGATACTTTTGTATGACAAAGTTTAGTGATATCATCGATCGGACGCGGAGAATATTCGAAGTGAGTCCCGGATCAAAGTGACGCGCACCTATCTACACCTACACCAAAGCCTACCAAGCAAGGCACGGCCGGCCGGCCGGCCGGCCGGCGAAGCAGCGCGCGGGTCAAAGCAGATTCAAGCAAATAGATCTGGGGTTCAGTATTACATAGCACTAAAAATTTAGGTATGTTGAAAGATACAAGTAACGTTTCAAAAATAATCAAAGGGACTAGAGTTTGATATTGAGACCCTGGTGTTAGGCGAGTGGAGAGGGTCGGTCCGTGATTTTTTGCATGCGCTTTCTTTTGCTCTGTTGATTGGCTGCTTGCTTGCTGGCGCTTGGCTTGCTTTATATTTGATCACGGATATTACGTTGCTTGCTCAAAACATTCTCAGAAGCCCATCCAGTGCATCCAGTGCATCCAGTGCCCCAGCCAACCTGCCCCGCCCGCCCGCCCAACCCCTTGCCCGCACCCGTCACCTCCCATGAAACCATCAACGTCTGGGGACTAGACTGGGGAGCCGTGAGCCGTGACAAGATTCGAATTGTGTCGAACCATCGCGGTCGGACTCCCCATCTTTGAAGTCATCACTCGGAAACGGTGATCAAACTCGCGAGAAGGGGGCAGCTCCTCTGCTCTTCGATGGTGCCAGAAGATATCCCGGATCCTAGCGAGCGGACGCTCACGTCTTGTGCTCATCTCGCTCGTGCTCTCGGTCGTGCTAGCTATTGTAGCTCGCTCGTGCTCGTCTTGGTCCGACCTTGGGTGACGGGAGGCAACAGTGCTTACAGTTTTCACTCGGACTTCCATTGGACGGGCGTCCCGGGCGACGTCCGTTCCCCGTTCCCCCGTCTACGATATATTTGACTGTGGACGGACGAAGCACGAAGTTGGACGGACGAAGGCCTTTTCGTTCGCGGTTCTTCGAGGAAGAACTGTGAACGGGAGAGGGAGGTGCGGCGGCGGCCGGGGGGGCGGCCCTTGCTTGACCCTCTTGCCGGAGGAGCCTTCACTTGGACGAGAGCACCAGGTAGATAGTAGGTACAATACAACTGAAGACTGAAGCCAGAGTTCGGCAGTGACCTCTAGGAGGCACGAGTGGGGGCGGCTCATTCGTACAATACCTTGATTCGTACGAGAGGCCGAGCGTTGCCTCCCTGCCAGACGACGCGCGCGCAGCCGGCCCGGGCGAATGACGTTGGGATCCTCCGGGATGGAGTCCCCGATAATATCATCCAGGATGAGCCCCCAGTCCCCGCCTTCCCCGACGGAGTACGAGGGACGTCGACGACGACAGCTCCCTTCGCATCCGGCCGAACAACACTTCGCCTCGCAGTCCAACGGCAGCAGTGGCGACGGCGGATGCGCCGGCGGCAACGGAGAATCCTCCTCAATCTCGATCCCGCGAGATCACGGCAAGGGGCCGCTCCGGGAGAACAGCCGGGAGGAGAACGGCGGCGATCGGGCCGGCGGGGGGGGCGGCGGGAGCGGGAGCGGGCGGGACGGGAGCTCCCGGGGCAACTCCTCGGGCGAAGGCTCCTCCTCCTTCGACCCCCTCGACTCGCGCCGCCGCCGCGCGTCCGTCGACGGGGGGGATCGCGACGGGGGGGATCGCGACAACGGACGCGGCTCCTCCGGACTCCCCGCCGAGTCGCCCGATCCGTTGAGCGCCACGGCCCGCATGCCCAGCTGGCTCCTGAGGCACTGCGACGACGACGAAAACGACGACGACGACGATGGCGGCGAACACGATTACGGCAATAAGTGCGAGGGGGGGCACGATGCGGACACCGACGACGATGACGCGGGCCACCGCCTCTCCTCCTCGTCCTCCGCGCGGCCCAGCTCCTCCTCCCAAAACTCCTCGGAGGTGAACTGGCCTGTCCCCTCGGCCTCTGCCTCCTCTGCTAATGCGGCTGCCGCGGCGTTCGCGGCGTTCGCGGCGCTCAAGTCCTCGGTCACCTCCGCCGCGGGGATCTCGTCGTCCCTGGCCAGGCTGAATTCGGCGGGATCGTCCGAGGCATCGGATATATACCCGGTGACGAGGCGGAGGCGTCCCACCGTGGAATCCGTGCCGAGCATCGCCGAGGCGCTGAGGAGGTCCACGGTAGTTTCCGTCCTGACCGAAAACGGAAACGACCCCCCGCCGCCTCCGCCGGCCGTGGTGGTCAAGACCAAGCTGGACGACGGGAATGAAAACGAAAATGGCAACGAAAACGGCAGCAGCAGCTCCGGGGGGGGCGCGCACGGCAAGAAGAAGTCCTTCCCTTTCCACCACCGACGCTCCTCCTTCTCCACCCCCCTCCATCCCCTCATGGCCACGATAGTCTTCGTCGACCTCGAGGGATACAGCAAGGGATCCGACGTCGACCAGCGTTTGCTCACGTGCGACTTCATGGCCACGCTGCGCAACCTCCTGGCGTTCGCGTACGGCGAGGCGCCGGTGCGGGGAAATATAGAGGATCACGTCATTTTGCCGACGGGGGACGGGGCGGCGGTCATCGTCATCAGGCCGCCGCGGTCGGAGGTCGGGCCGACGGAGGAGGACGACGACGGAGGCGGTCGCGACGACGGCAATATACGCCGCAACAAGCGGCAGCTGCCCCGCGGCGTCACGTGCCGAAACTGCTCCTCCCTCTCCCTCCGCACCACCGAGCAGACCGCACTCTGGATAGGATCCTCCCTCCTCCTCTGGGCGTCCGCGCGACGCGTCGGCCTCCGCGTCGGCCTCAACTCCGGAGAGCTCTCGATAGTCGAGGATCCCTACGGCGATCCCAACGTCTGTGGGGACGCGATCAACATGGCCGCGAGGATCATGGACACGGCGTTGCCGGGGCAGATACTCGCGAGCGCGAGCACGGTCGTGCCGGGGCTTGCGGCGAGCGCGGCGGAGGAATTGGCCGAGGAGGACATGGCGGCCATCGCCGGCGCCGCGGCGGCGGCGGGGTTTCGAAAGAACGAGCTCGAGGACGGGATCGACGACGAAGCTTCCGATGCCGCCGCGCCACCGCCCCCACCCCCGACCACACCGCGCCACGGGGTGGGATGGGCCGACGTGCGCGACGACGACTACTGTCCCCACTGCCCCAGGGTGAGGTACGAGATCGCCGAGAAGGCGAGCGAGGTCGTCGTCAAGCACGGCGTGACGACGAACGTCCAGAGCATCACCTGCAGCCTGCACCCGCTCCCGAGGCCGGAGGATCTTCCCCCCGAGTTTCTGCCGGACGGCGGCGCGACCACCGCGGGGGGCGGGGGGACCGTCGGCGGCGATGGGGGCAAGGTCGGAGGCGAGGCGTCGACCTCGAACGGCGGCGGGGGCGGCGCGACTTCTTCGGCCCCGTCGTCGGCCGACCCGACGGCATCGGCGCGGGAGTTCCTACTCTCCCACCACCCCATGGCGCGGATGAGGAAGGATCCGAAGAAGCAGAGCTTCGCGAGCCTCTCCTCCCTCCAGCCGGCGGGTGCGTCGACGCAGAGCCTGGGCAAGGGCGGGGGGTTGAGGAGGTCGAGCGAGGACTCGGAGGGATCCTCCGGCGGCGGCGGGCTGAGGGGGAGGAACGCGTCGTGGAAGCTCGGCGGCATGGGCGGCGAGGGAGGAGGCGGCGGAGGGGGCGGCCTGGCCAGGATCGTGTCCGGGAGGGCCGTCAGGAACTCCTCGTGGAAGCTCGGGAGCTCGTTCACCAAGGCGGCCAAGAGGTTCTCGGCGTTGTCGCAGCTCTCCATGGACGAGGAGGCGGGCAATGGCGGTGGTGGAAATGGCAACGGCAACGCCCTCGGCGACTCGACGGGGTCGACCTCGGTCCCGGATCGGGAGCACCCGGGAGCCTTCCAGCAACAGCAACAGCAGCAGGCGGCGCCGCGTCATCGGCCGCCCCTGCACGTGGGCAACCACCGAACCCCCGCGACCAAGTGGTACATGAAGATCAAGCCCACCGAGATGAAGGACTCGGGGGGCGAGATACGTCCCAAGGTACTCCCCCAGGAGCTGATACGACGTCACAGGCGCATCGCCTTCCTGGGAATAATGCACGACAACCTCTCGAAGGGGTTCGTCAAAATATTGGACGCCGACCCCTCGCATAGGTGGGAGCAGGTGTACGTCCTGTTCCCGAGCGATTACTGCATGAGGAATCACCTCGCGGCCAATTACAAGGACAAGCCGGTGGAGGAGCTGATGGCGAACAAGCGCGAGTGCCGTCGCGGACTCCTCCGACTACTCAGCCCCGTGGTCCGCGACCTTCGATTCCTGCAGTACGATCAGCTGATGCACTGCGGATCGTATTGGGATTGGAGGGATCCGGGGGGGTTCATACACGTCAGCCCCGTGACGTGGGGCGCGAATCCCAAGACGTGTCCGGCCATGAATTATTATTGGAACAGCAGGGTGCCCAGCCCGGAGTATAGGGTTTACAGGGACGGGTTGGAGTATTTGCTGGAGGCGGCGAAGGGCTTCGAGGAGGACGTTGATATCGTTGCTGGAGTCGGCGACGACGATGGCGGAGTCGGCGGTGGCAGCTTCAGCGGCGACGAATTGGATCGAAGGGTCGGGGATGCGGATATAAATTGTCGTTAGGCTCCATTTTTATTTCGCCCTGACGACCTTTTTGAACACGTACCATAGTAAGACTGCTTCGAAGGATTGTACCATAATATAATAATATTTTGCATTCGGCACATCAACCATGGGAAGAAGCACCTGAGAGAGGACATGAGAAAAGAACATGACTCCTATATAATCGTACCAGATCGTACTCTACTTCCACATGACTGTTATGATTTCTCCCAGCGCGCCAGCTGGTACGCCGGCTTTCGGCCGATACAAAAGGATATGAAGCGGGTACACACTCGTTCTCGTGCACCTCTGTATACATACAAGCTTATCCGGCACCTCTAGCGTCTGTGGTATAAATGGCAGTATCGACACTAACATATTGCTAGATGCCTGTGATTTGCATCCTTTAGTCTCACGGCTTCAGCTGGTGGCCAGAGCTCTGAGTTCTGAGAGCTGAGAGCGCCGAGGGACTGGAGTATATTTTCATATCGGCGAGAAAGAACGCTCAAATCAGATGCAGCACCTAATCTCTTGCCATTACGAACTCAACCGCTCTCACCTCTTTACACACAATACAAGCTGACTCTGCCAGCTGATCATAACAGATAGAGACCTTGCAAAGAATGAAGGGGCGATGAGCTGATTCGATAGCGCTGAATTTGAAGCCGGATTGCATCCAAGTGCATCAAATGCCGGAACTTGGCAGAAAGAATGAACTGAAATGTTGATGCACGACTCTCTGTCTCTGCTCTGTCCACTACATTCAGTCCTCGTTATTTCTTTCAAATGCACTGATGTGCACGATTCGATCAGGGGCAGTGCTCTAGAGTGGTGCTACCTTGTGAGCAGCTACTCTCTCTAGAAACGTCGAGTGCACGACTGATCGATGATATCGTCAGGGGTGGTGATCATCAGGCCGCGCTCAGGCAGGCCATGATATGGTATCCCAGCAGGTTTTGCTGCACCGTCTCACAAAATTATCTCTTCAAAATGATCTGCAAGCTTCTCCCATCTACTCTGCTTTCGGCGGCATGCCTACTTGCATCTCGTACTCATTGCTCGTTCGCTCGCGGGGCCAGCATCGAAGGAGAAAATGAAGTCAAAGCCATCTTTCAACGAATGGAAGCCGATGTCCTGAAATATCGAGATGAAATGGAACGCGCATATGAAGCTCGTTGTGATGCCAAAACGATCTCCGAATGCTTCAAGAGCTCATTCAATGATTGGTCGTCGACTTTTCCTGGCCAGCAGTGCATGGCGCCAGATCAGCTTGTCGTCGAGGCATGCGGAGATGGTGTCAGTTGCAACGGTGAGTCAGAATGTGAAAAATGGCATCCTAGATCAATATGATAACACACCAACCATTCTTATCACCTACTGCACATCAACAGCCTTGTGGGATACAAGTATCTCGACAGTAAGCTTGCCGGCTGCAATGGCAACAGGACGATCAGGTAATCCCAGTGATCCTGAGGTAATTGAAAGTGTCTGCTACAGCCGCTTAGCCGAACCTTATATGATTAGCAAGTACAAAGAAGATGAAGATTACTGGGCCAAGGTACTACGACTACAATTCGATGTCTTTCCTAGACTTTTGTTTTGTTTGTACCTCAGTCATGTCACACATCTCTTACTTCTGACTGATGTCTCCTCTACTCGAACAGTACAACGTTCAGCCTTCCTGGACCTACTTCGGTGCTCACAATGGAGTATTCAGAAAGATCCCCGCTACTCACCAAGAACAGTTTGGACAGTACGACCCGCGCCGTCGACCATGGTTTGTGGCGGCGTCCAGCGGGCCTAAAGATGTAGTACTCATCATTGATGTGTCTGGCAGTATGGAAGACTATGGACGGATGGATATAGCAAAGGAGGCAGCTATCACGATTATCGACACTCTCACCGTAGCTGATAGAGTTGCGGTCATATCATTCTCAGGCAGTGCGACTCAGATAGGGGGGCATAACAATCTCATCCGCGCAACAACAGAGAACAAGAGCCAGTTGATCAATGCTGTCAAGAGCCTCAAGGCGAATGGTTCAACTAACTTTTACGACGCATTCAACAAAGCGTTTAATGGTGAGTTCATCCCAACCTTTCCATCACATTCACATCACACAACACCGTCATGTATCTCACATATTGCTGCAATGAAAGCTCTTGATACGACCATTCGAAATGAATCAACATCCGGGTGCAATGTTGCAGTCCTATTCATGACAGATGGCCAGATATCAGCGGGACCAGGGGAGGACGAGGTCATCAGTCTCGTAAACGACCGTGAGTATTGGGGTTGACTTTATTCAAGTCCACTGCAAATGCCTTTCCCTGTGCTCACATGTCTTCATTTGGTAATTCAGGCACAAATCAACTTTCAGATAACTTCAACAGAATGTCAGTAGTCTTTACCTTCAGTCTTGGTCAGCAGGCTGATCACAGAGTCATGAAGAGCATTGCATGCAATACTCAAGGCATATGGACTGCAGTTGATGACCACACAGACGATCTCGTAACCGCGATGAGCTCATATTATAAGCTCTTTGCTTTGGGACTCGGTGAAGGTGGGAACGAGGATTTCACGGCGTTCGTCGAGCCTTATGAGTTCACAAACCCGGCTGGGAAGATGGGAACCACAGTCTCCGCTCCCGTTTACGACCGTTCGGTTCAGCCACCTCTTTTCCTCGGCGTGGTTGCAGTAGATAGCTACATGGATGCCCTCGAACAGGTGCTAGGTGAAGACGCTATGTCTTCGACTATGCTGCAGAGGTTTGTCCAGATGTCCACGGCCCGTTGTCCTAGTGTTGACTTGACCGAATGCGAGCGCGATGCCCTAAGACTACTGGCTGGAGGAGAACGTGCAACATGCGGGGTATGCAACAGCACCCAAGGATACACTGGGATCGTGCCGGAAAAATGCCCTACACAGAGCGATCTACCGAATGATGTGTGGCATAATACAGATAGTGAGTAATCTCCTCTGGGTTTGATCCTATGCATCCAAGACTGACCCCATCATTCTTGCTTTACCCTCGCACTTCAGTGGAAGGGAGGAAATATGAAGACCGCGCTTGTTGCTCGAGCGGAGGTACCATTCCATCCGAGTCATGCCCGCCATACAAACTTGGCGGAGGTGCAATCGCCGGGATCGTTATTGCCGGCATCATCGTGGTCTGTGGTTGTAGTTGGTGCTGTTTCATCAAGAAAGGGAGTCCTGTACGCAAGTACTTGGATCAGAGGCAGAGCAAGGCCAACAAGAAATCTAGTGATCAGGCTGGAACATCGGGTTCTAATCTTGGTTCTAAAGTTGGTTCTGCCTACGAGGGAATGAGCATCATGACGCCTCCGTCGGCTCCTCCGATGAATCCAGCCGTGTTTGCTGAGGGAAAGTAAGTGGAGTCTGTAGAATAAGTGGATAATATTCGATATTTGATGTGGTAAATGATATCCCCGCTCTCATTGAACCCTTTTGATGTGTTCACTCTAGTAAAAGGTCCATGAGCTGTACTCTTGAAACGTCTCAACTCAGATGCGGGCTTCAGTCTGAACTTGTAAAAACTCTCATGAGCCTTCCTGACTGCCCTGTGTGGATTCACGAGAAGGTTCTCTGTCGTGACATTCTCAAGTTGCCAAGGGGAGAGTCGTTCGGGCAGCAGCATAGTCTCTCATGCCTCATGGATAGTATAGAGAGAGGCCACCCCACATATGGTGGTCGTCCCGTATGTCGTCCAGTGAAAGACTTCACCAAAGAAAACAGTGGCCATCGCATATCTTTTCAGTATTTCGGGGATCCAGAGGCTTTCTTCTCTGGCGCTACTCGACACCCCAGGCGCGATGTGCCGCGATGGTTCAGAATCGGGTCACCTTTGACAGACGTTGCCACCCAGGCTGAGATGGTACATAAATTGACCGGAGGCCCCGATGAAATGCCGAAGAGATACGCTGCATTGATGCACAACAATTACAAGGTCTTCTTTGAGCATGGATACATCTATTTCCTCCTAGTAGCATACGAGTACAAAAGTATTTGGCCGTCTCTAACTGTTGATGAGAAACATGTGCACGGAGGAGTACCCACACGTGCGGCCTTCCGGCCAGGAGACCTGGAACAAGTTGAACATGACATTCAATTCATGCTAGCCGCATCAAACACATTCGGAAGACTGCATGTGGATAATGCACTTGGCCTGAGGGTAAAGCATCCTACGTAAGGTTCCAAGATGTAATCTTGAGGATTTGTACCTCTAGTCTTCATCCAAAAAGAGGGAGGCGGGCATAGGAATATCTATGGGCAGGTAGGGGCAAACAATCAATATACGTGAGAGGCGCGCGTCGAGGGAGCTGCAAGAAGGCCAAAGTCAAATAGCTCTAACGTTACATTAAAAATGTTTAATCACATGGACCATCTATGATTAGGCTCCCCACCTCGATCGCCGCCAAGGCCGATGAGTTGTTACACAAAAGCCCCCCCCAGCCGAAATTTACTCATACATCGACTCCGAAGGCACTGGTGAGGTCTCTCCTCTCCCCTCCTCCCAGGTGGTCCATCATCAGGCGCTTATTCCTCTCGTGCGGGAGGCCGAAGAGCAGTATCAGGCTCTTGAGCGCCCGTCCGATCATCCAACAGGGGTACACGAACGAGAGGAAGAAGAGCAGGTCCCCGATTACGAGGCACAGCATGACGTTGGGCCGACCCAGGACGGCGTACGTCAGCGTCTTGATGGCGCGCATGCCCGTGGGGCCCCCCGGCTTGTTGGGCTTGAGGTTCATGCTCCACTTGGGGTTGACGTACATGTTCCTGCCCAGGGACATGTGGAAGCCCACGTGCTCGCACCGCTGGCCGTCGTCGCCGGCGTCGTACCGCGCCAGGGCGCCGCGTTCCCGGATGAGGCCGAGCGGGTACGCGGTCAGGCCGTTGAAGGCCGAGACGACCTCGTAGGGCTGCTCGTGGTGGCTGGTGGGGTCGTGGGCCGACTGGATCATGAAGAGCTGCATGGGACTGCAGGCCTCGCACATGTTACGCCACCTGTCACCCGCGGGCATGAGCTCGCAGAAGGAGCGGTGCATTTCGCGGACCTTCTCGTTGGCTTTCGTCTCCTTCGGCCTGAAGGCCGAGAGGTCATACGGCGGGATGATGGTGCCCGATGTGCCGGGCCAGACCTGGGAGGAGGAGCTGGCCACGACGTGATCCCTCGCCACACCATCCTCCAGGCCAAGGGTGTGGAGCAAGCCCAGGGGCGAGATGGACGTGCCAAGGTCGACGTCGAGGACGACCATGTGGCTATAATCCCTGTATCGCTCCTGTCCCATGATGTACTCCAGCATGATCTGTCGGAACTCTCCAAGCTTGCCAACGCCGGAAGCTGTTGGGTTGGTGAACAGGTTCATGTTGTCATAACGGTCCATGATTCCCAGTTCGCAGTTGGGGTTCTTGGGACCACAGCTGATGAGGTCGACCGTGTATCGGGGCTCCTCCCTGCTGGACTCCTCCTCGGCCCAACTCTGAAAGATTTCTCGGGTTCCATCGTTGGAGTCATTCTCAAAGATCACGATGGACAGCTTATTCTTCGAATCTTTGAAGAAAGGCACCAGTCCCTCAACGTTCTGTTTCAGCGCGGGAATGCTCTCGGCAACGTTTCGCGAGAGGGCATTAATTACGATTCCTCCCGACTCATTCTGAACGTAGTCCAACCCCCTCTGTACCGTCAGGACATCGTCCGGGTTTCCGGACGACAGCTGCCCGCTGCTGAGCTCATCCCACTTCGTCTCCGAGAGGCAAAGCGGCTGGTGAGCCGCGCCATCCTCGCCGAAGTTCAGGCACGCTCCCTCCATGGCCGGGGCGATCCCATCCGGCAGGTACACGTGATACCAGCCCCAGATGAAGGGGTTCCAGGCCCTCCCGGGGAAGCCCATCTGCAGAGTCATGTTCACGATCACCACCGAGCAGAAGACGAGCGAGAGAGCCAGGGACATCTTCCAGTTCGACCGCGAGACGTTCACGGACAGCGCGGAGAGGAAGGTCCGCAGCCTGTCCGCCCAGCCGTTCGAGCGGGGCAGGTACTTGGACGGGGCCAGGCCGCCCGTGGGCAAGAGGGCCGCGGCCGCGAAGGTCCCCACGACGATCGGCCAGGCCGACGTGTGGAGGAGGGATCCCCACACCAGTTCGATGTGCCTGACCATGGGGTACAGATTCAGGATGCCCCAGTCCTCCGGGTAGCCGTCCCACATGAGCAGCGGCACGGCCGCCAGCATGGCGAGGCTCGGCACGCCCCGCGCCACGGCCAACGTGACCACGGCCGAGGCGCGCTTGTCGGGCGCGGAAGGCCTCGAGGGCGAGACGAACCGGGCGATGCGCCTGCTGAGGGGACTGAGCTCGGAGAGGAAGCGGTCGTCGTCCTTCTTGTCGCCGTCCCCCCCTCCCCCCTGAGGGTCCGCGACGCCGTCGCATTGGTCGGAGCCGCAGCGGGCCTTGCCGCATTCGACGTCGTCGAGGTCCTGGGGATTGGCCGCCGAGGGGAGGGTGGAGGGGGCGGATCGCCGGAGCTTGAGGTTGCCGCCGCCGGCTACGGCGCCGCCGTTCATCGTCGTCGCCATCGTTACTGTTGTTTTTCGGGTGTTTTTTATGCAAGGACGGATGGGCGCGGACAGTTTGGGAATCCAAAGCCGCCGTTGGATTTGGCTGGAATCCTTTTGCCCACGCAAGCGCAATGTTGCCCATGCATTTTTCACGTGTGGCGACGAGCGGCTCCCGCTCCGGACTTAATGAAACTCCTCATTGTTACGATTCTCTATCTGCCTCATCGTGGAAATGAGTCGATACGCCAAGAGACATCCAAGAGACATGACATCAACGCAATGATCAACTCGATAAACTTTCATCGAAATCGTCGCGATAAAGTTTGTGACATTTTAAAATCGAGAGCGGTACATCATCCTTCACTCGGGACCAAGAATCGAAGAGAAGCCGACGAAGTCGTGGTCCTCGCTTCGAGCCGGCCGAGCCGGCCCGAGTAACGATCTTCCCCTAACTTTCCCTAACGTGTCGAATCGAGATGAGAAATTTTGCACTTTCCTTCCAAGTGTACGAAGGAACCGGATAATTTTCCCAATTCGATGATAGAATAGATTTTAAATTTCCTTGAATGTTCCACAAGACCCCAGAATCATCCCACAAAAGGCCGATCATGCACGATCGAAAAGATAGTGAGCAACTGTTGGAGTGGAAGGATGGTTCTCATATTTCGGATACACTAACTGCTCTCCCACATTATTGGATACACCATCACCAGAACCAAGTGATGAGCATGCATGGGCAATGGGCACCATGTTGTCTTATTCTTATGGTACGTACTAGAGGTGTGTGGGGGGACATGTCAGGCCTACAGCTACTACATGGTGTGACTAAAAATAAACTGACCCCCAGAGGCCCATTCTGACCCCAGACCCAGAGCATACACGTGTGACCTCTGGCCAGTCTGGAGGAGTGGTTGGGACTCCAGCCTCGCAGCGGTGTGAAAACAAACCTTTTTTCGCCATCGCTACCACATAGGATTACTATCTACTACTAACTTAGGTGTGCACTTCACGTATCCGGGCCTGTCGAACGTGCTGGTAACAGTTGTATTCTCATAATTGGACAGGTCCCGGCGCTTTCCACTGAACCAAAATATTGTGGGCTATTTTAAATAGGTCTATGGGTTCGGGGTGGTTTTCAGAATGTACGGAAAAAGTATGGAAAACTCCACAAACCTGTTGTAACTTGGCTTTGGAAATGGCGGTGCTCATGAGGTATTGGTGCAAAAGGTAAGCAATAGATTTGATGATTCCGGGTAGGTGGTCCTGTGGTCTTGGTCATGTGGCAGAGGTTGCGGCCGAATCTTGAGGTTCGTGGGATCATCGTTGCCGCTTGCGGTGCTCAAAAGATATTGACCCACTCCCTCTGAATTGTGTGCTTCTCCTCATGCCTCCCTCAAATGTGGACATCTGAGATTGGAACACGCTCTCCCTCAGCTCTCCCTCGCGATCGAGGATGTCTAGCAAGACTGGATAAATGGATGCATCGCAATAGTTGAAATCACATTCAATTCAAATGCTTGGTGTTGTTGTTGTAGCTGATGTGTGTGTACACTCATTGTTGTTGCTGCAGTTGAAGTAAGAGAAATGTTTTCCGTATGGACATGGAGCTCTTCTGTCTTCCCACGATATTCCATGTGTGTTGCAGCAAAACATTTTAGTACAAAACTACATAGGAATTGTCCAAAAATGTTCTTCAGTCAAACGATGAAGTGAATGAGGTGACTTTTGCGACAAAACGCTAGCTTTGTGCATGCTAGAAGCAGGGCCCAGAATAAAATATACCCGCTCCTGCAAGGTGCCGGGTCAAATGCTCCTTGCATTGCCCCAACTGAGAGGAGCTCAGAACATATCTGACCTGGCCGCTTTGACCTTCGGAAGTATTCTATTTGGGAGGGTGAATTATGCCATGCTTTCACGTAGCAAAGCCCTGCACCACATCTCATACTGTAGGGTACGTAGGAATACATACTTACAAGGCGTGGCCGGTGCGCAGGAGGTCTCCATGTCCATGCTTTCTGCCTCCTTTGTTTCTCATATTCATTGTTGTTCTCCCTCGTTTGCAGCTTCTTTCAAAAACTCCCGAAAATGGAGAACCAGAGCTGAATGGTGCTCTCCCTTGTGATCAAATTCGATCTTGGGTAACCTGTGTGATGTGTGCTGGTTCCTTTCACATGTGTGGTTTTTACAGTGTTCTCTCCCTTGTATACACGCATTATGGACCACTTTTTTACACAATTCGGGATGGTTGCAGCGGGTATGTGAGACAATAATTATAAGCTTTGGAGAGGGTTCTGAGGCTTCCTTGGCATGCAGCATTACCCTTTGTAGCGCTGAGATACCACCCAGATCTGGCCATTTCTACA
>JALLBE010000639.1:0-14674 GCA_036939795.1 Thalassiosira mediterranea
AGGGGGCAAGGGGGCATGCCCGCTAATCTTTGCTCGCAACTGCTGTGTTTTCAATCAAATTTTTTATTCGCACTTACGTTTTTGCACTTGTTTGCAACCGAATTTCGCTCCCATGCGTATCCTATTCTCCGAAAGGATTCCGGCGCACGCGGCTTACGCAATTAGGAGCTAGGCTGACGTCACAGAAGTTGAACTAGCAACTCTTCGCTCTTTCAAGCAAATACTTATTAGTAATAAGTAAATACTACTAAGTTTTATTACGAGATACACTATATCATATTTATTTCCACATTTTCAAGATAATTACAATGGCGTATATATATATATATCCTTTTTGAAACTTTATTTTCATTTACTTGATATATATTAACGGGACACTTATAGAACGGCGAATTAGCTGTAATAAAAGGTGTAATTTTATAATATCTTAAAATTAAGAGAATATTTTCTGATACTTCTCAATATACAAAATCACACAATGTTTATCGTTATTTTCCATATACTTATTTATTCATCACGTATAATATTATTAAAGAGGCGCTAACTCAGACGCACGAAGAACTTTGCACCTAGAATGCGCACGAAGAAGGAAACAAACAAAGCAAGCAAGCAAGCAAGCGAGAGATGTGCACCATGACCATGTCCTTGCCCGAATAGGAACGCTTTCATCCGGTCGGGGCCCAGCGTCGCGCGGGTACGCAGCTCTCTCCGCTCTCTCTCTCTGTCCGCTCGCCGGCCGGCCCATCGTCTTCCGGGTGGGCATCCGTCGTCTTCTCAGCGCGGGTGCGACGAGGGTTAGGGTGCGGCGGCGGCGGCGGCGGCGTCGACGTATAAACGTCGATCCATTCGAGAGGGTCGTGCGGAGAATATGCTGCTCGAGGAGAAGAAGGAGGCGGGGGGCGGCACCCCGCCTCCTCCGCCCGGGATCGTGGTCAATTGCCCCATCGGATCCGGCTCCACGCCGGATCCGCTCGCGGCGGTGTGTTCCTCGGTCCCGAATCCGATCAAGATGGAGCTCCCTCCTCCGGTGGCATCGGTCCACCTCTCGGCCCCGTCGTCTTCCTCCTCGGCGCCGTCGTCGACGGCGGGAGGAGGAGGGCTGCTGGGGGTTCCCAACCCCATCATGAGCGCGAGCAACGGAGGAGCCGAGACGACCTCGCCCATGGTCACCCAGAGTTACGCCGACGACGCATTGACCACGCCGACGCCCGTGGGCGGCGTGCCCTCGCCCCTGTTGGAGCCGAGTCCCCTGGCGTCGCCGATACTCGCCAGATCCGTGAGCGGCCCGGGGCCGGGGCCCGCCGCCGGTCCGCCCCTGACTAGGCCCCTGACGGCCAACCCGCCGTCTCGGCCCTCGTCGACGCTAACGGTCGGCACCTCGGCCTCGACGATGGACGCGATGGCCGACGCGATGGATGCCGTGGATCACGCGCTGGGAGGAGGAGGAGGGGGGGACTGCGAGCCCCCGACGAATAGGAGACGGCGCGCGAACACCATCCACTGGGCCACCTCCCGGCCCTCCAAGCCCCTCGCGGGCAGCCCGGAGAGCCTCCAGAAGGGCGAGACGCTGCAGCCCGTCAACTTCGGAGATTCCGACGGCAATGATAACAACAACTTCTCCCCGGGATTGGGTCGCAAGATGTCCGTGGGATCCTCCGCCTCGTCCTCCATGGGCCTGCGGACCAATTCCTCCGGAAGCCTGTACAGCGAGACCAGTCACGATTCCGGGAGCGCGGGGGCCGCCGGCAGCCCTTTGCCCGCCCAGGCCGGGCCTCCCGGCTCCATTTCGAGACCCGGAGTCACTGTCAATGGAACCGCGAACGGAGTAGGAGCCGCCCCCCCTTCCTCCGCCAAGCGAGCGCCGGTGGACAAGCGCCAGAAGCGACTCGAGCGCAATCGCGAATCCGCCCGTGCCTCCCGACGCCGTCGGAAGCAGTACCTCGAGGAGCTAGAGGCACGGGTCTCGGGCATGAGCGAGGAGATGGACCGCGGCCGGATGGGCCACGCGTGCGCGGCCGTGCGGACCGTACGGGGCATGAGGCTGGGGAGGCTACGGGAGGCCGAGAGGGGGATGGGTCTGCTCGAGGACGATGGGCCGATCGGTGGGACCGCGGTGGCCGGCGCCGCCGGCGGCGTGGTGGCCCCCGTGCCCGCCGGAAAGCCGGTTTATGCCGCGGCGACGCCGGCCCCGGCCGGGGCGGCGGCCTCCTGGGCCGGGGCCCCTCCCTACCGAAAGTCGGGGATACAGCACAGCGTCCGGGCCGTGGTCCAGGTTCCCCGCCCCCTCGCGCGGCCCGCGGGCCCCCCTCCCCCTCCCCCGCCGGCCGCCGCGGCGACCGTCGCCTCCCCGGAGGCGCGGGCGGCGCTCCTGACCGGACCGCTGTCCCGAGCGTCCGACGAGCTGCAGGTGGTGCAGACGTTCATGTGGCGACAGCTGTCGAGCCTCGTTCAGCCCACGGCGACGAGGTTCGTGCTGTGGCTCAGCCTGCAGGGCGATGGGTTCTACAGGGGAGGGAGGAGCGCGAGCGAGAGGCTCAGCGCGGCGAGGATCGGGGAGAGGGTAAGTTTCGACTTTTCCTGGTGTCCTGTGGTGCCTTGGTAGCTTTTCGTCTCCCTCGGAATGTCACAGAGTGCGACTGGCTCATGAGAGCAAGACTCCGCATGTGCACTCCCTCTGGTGGCTTTTGGCTCGGGACAATGGACTGATTTGCCACTCGTGTTGAGTTATTGCTTTTGTATGCCCACCCATACGACCGCGATGGAGGTTGATGCGTTCTTAGCGGCGACGGCCATTTCTACTTTTGGATCAGCTGAGAAGGGGCTCAACTGGCCTTGGGCTCTTTTCAGGATGTACCAAATCTGATATCAGATACCCGATGACGAGCTCTACTTGGCAGACTGAAGTGTGACAGTGATATCTCGCCACGTCTCAAGGTACTGACTTCGTTTCTCTCTGTGACTGTTGTACTCAAACCTTCCAGCTCCTGCATGGAGGCACCGACCGCGCCGCTCCCTACAATGGCATGTGGCCTCTCGTCTGCCACGAAATTGGTCTCTCGTACGACCAAGAGGAGAAGATACGCCAGTGCCAACGCACAGTGCTCGGGAACAGCCAGACGTGGGTAAACCGCCACACGGCCCTTGCCACGCGGAATGCGATGGACAGCGTCCACGCTGCCGTGGGTGGGGCCCAGCAGGCTGCAAAGCGACGCGAGAAGAGCCTCATGGGAGTTCTGACGCCGGTGCAAAGGGTGAAGTTCCTGGGCTGGGCGAGTCGACGGTCGGAGGCCATACGCAAACTTGCCGAGTCAAGAATTAAGCCTGCGGCGACCAGCGTGGAAGGCGTATCTGGCGAGGAGTATAAAACGTCGCCTGATAGGCACGTGGCGGCGAACGTTTACATCATCGACCACGAGCTGTCCAAGGTGAAACGTCGCAACGCGCCCCATGGTGCTCCGAGCTTCGTCCACCCATCGCGCTTGAAGAAGCTCTCCCGGAGGCCCTCTTTCGAATCTCTTTCTGGACTTCACAACGAATCGGAAGGCAATTCCAAGATGAGTAGGGAGACGTCCTTCCCATCGACTGGTTCGCTCAAGCGCAGCCTGAACAACGCATTAGGCGCCGAGGATTCATCTAATGACCCCAACTCTTCCAGCGCAGCACACTCAGCTCAGAATGCCGTGAGTCCCGAGTCTGCTCAGCTGGCGGGTCAGTCGGCCGTTATGGCAGTGCTGAAGGATGTGCTGCCCATCGTTCCCAAGTCGGCACTGCACTATGCTGCCTACCCTCCCCAGGCAGTGGGGTCCTCTGCAGTGGTGGCTCAACCGATGACCCACCCTCAATTTGCCGCGTCAAGACCAAAGGCAGAGCCTCAGAGACGGGCTAACACGGTGCTACAGAGCACATACCCGGCGCCAACCATGTCTTATGGGGTGCCTACTCCAACGCCGTTCTCGGCACCCGCCATGGCACCTCCTGCAGATCAGGAAGTTGACATTCCCATGCCGACCCCTGTTTCAGTCTTGCTCCAAACAGCTGACGATTTCATATCACCAGAACCCTACGTAGAACCCCTCGAGGCGACATCATCGACGGTTGCCCCTCATCTCGACTTTGCGATTCCGGAGCAAGTGACCTCGCACGCTCCTCAGGCGGCTAGGGTTGGTGGTGGAGGCTTGCTCGGCACTCGACATCAGTCTGCTCCCCAGCTGGGTGCCATGGCCCCGGCGTCGCCTTCCCATGAAGGGATCAGCTACCCATCATCAACTCCGCCGCCCATGGCAATGATTCCTGAAAGTTCGTTGGTGAACAATCCTCTGGCGGCGGGTGCAGCCAGGGGTGACTTTGTAGACATGGCCCTGGAGGATCTCCCTGAAATTGGTGTGGATGATTGGGCCATAGGCGAGGGATTTGACATGGAGGTTGATGATGGTAACCATGGCGCAGCGTAGCGGCTACAGTACTTGAGCAGAGGGTCGTCAAGGCTACTAAGACCCCACAAATACAGTGGAGCAGCACGTTAGGTGTTAACGCGAGGGGCATATGAATCAGCGGAGACTCCAATTTTCTCGACAACCCGCCCCTCCTCGTGAGCAAATTCATTATCATAACAACATCACACACACTTTTGTACACACACCCTACATCGCAAGGCGAAGGTGCAATGTCCTCGGAGGATTGCAGTGTGACTCATTGTAAATAAATATCTCCACGGATAGCTAAGAATCACACTTTCACCACTACATTGCCTGGAGCAATGTTTACTTTGAATAAGCCAATCGAAAGGTCACTCGGCATCATCTGTCATCAATCATATGCTTTATCAAAGTAAACCAGGTACGTCTATGCCAATTTCAGGTGGGATCATTCAACCAAGGTTTATTCACTCGACGATGTAACTTTTATGCCCAGCTTTGACCGCAAATACTGCTGCTTTCTGTCCCTATATGTCCCTAGTTCGTTCCATTCCCAGTATGGCACAGATACAATTGGAATCTCTTGCAGTTTGGAAACTTGCCTGTGTTTGAGTATTGTTCCCCCAGTCTGGTTTCTACCAATGAAATGAGTTGGCCCATCTACTTCGACGCATGTCATTTTCCCATTCACCTCCACAATCGCATCCAGATAGTAGCCACTATCCAGCACAGCTTCCTCTGCTGGCAGTAAACCAAGTGACGACAGTTCGGCAACAACATCATGTTGAAATGCCGAAGGCTTTCTCACTGTCAAGCGAAATGCATCTGCACATTTTTCACGTAGTTTTGGAGGCAGTCGTGTGTCCGATTTCAATTCCATTTGCCACAAACTCCATTGATGCAGCTGTCGGAGTTCTTTAGTTTTCAACTGGTGCTCTTTCTCAAGGCATACGCAGACGAAATCACTACCGAAGAGTGCCGGAGCATCCACATTTGCCACTGCATAAGACCACGCAATATTAGCTAATTCTTGGCAGCCATGTTCATGAAGGAGAGCCCGAGCTTTCAGTGCAATAGATTTGAACAAGTGTTGATCGATTTGTCCACTTGTCGCAAACGCCCATGACAAGTTAGCAATTTCTTGAGATGAGAATTGATCCAGCTTTGGAACTGCAGTCTCTGCCACTTTGTGAAAGAGGGCACAATTTAGTTCGGATGCAGTTGCATATGCCCATACAACATTTGAGAGAGCCTGTGGCTCGTATGATTGCAAACTGCCAACAGCTATGATGTGTTCTCCTACTTTTTTGAAGAGAGATGGATGAGATTCTTTGGCCTCAGCATATGCCCAGACCATTTGGGAAATCTCTTGGGGCTTGAACAAATTCAAGTTGTCGAGGGCAACAATGTAATCTGCAAATTTCTGAAAGACCATTGGATATGCCTCACCCGCAGTTGCATAAGCCCAAACTAAATTGGAAATTTCCTGAGGCTTGAACATTCCCAAGTTGCCAAAGCTACACACACGATAGGCAACCTTCTCAAAGAGCCCCGGGGAGGGCTCGCCCATTTTTGCAAAGGCCCACACCATATTCGAAAGTTCTTGAGGCTTGAAACCATTCAAGTTTTCAAGTCTACTTACATGAGAGGTGATTTTCTTGAAGAGTCCAGAGTGATTTTCATTTGCAGTTGCATATGCCCACACAGTGTTGGACAGTCCCTGGGGCCGAAAGTGATCCAAATCTCTGCTCAAAGCAAGGTGGTCCCCAATTTTCTCAAAAAGTATCGGCTGAGGAATCCCCAGAGTCGCAAATGCCCATACAACGTTGGAAAAGTTCTGAGAATTGAAAGTTTCTAAGCGGTCATTGAAGAAAATTGCATCTCCTGCCGCATTGAATAGCCGTGAGTTTCTAGACGCCACGTTGGCAAATGCCCACAGTACGTTGGCAAGTTCCTGGGGATTGAATCTCTGTACATGGCCAATTGCAACGGTTGCTGATAGATCAAAAAATGAGCTCCCATCCTCATATAAATGCACATACCCCACGTGGCCGAATGCATAAATTAGGTTCGAAAGCAACCTGGTGTTGAATTTCGATAGAAGATGCTTCGAAGCTGCTGCCAATCGGCCAAGGACAATGAAATCTTTGCGTTGCGAGTCGGAACCGATGAAGATATCGTGAAGGACCGGGTGATGGGAACTCCCCCCACTTGAAAAGCGGGCGACTTTCACTATCTTTGCCAAGCCAAGAGTGGTCTGTGCCAATTCACGATATCCGAACCTCCTCAAATGCTTCATAGTGTGAGCTAACATGTGTTCAACCTGTCGGCCCGTCTGCTCTGATATCTGTCCACGAACATGTCCAACGGTCAGTAATTTCGATGCTGATGTCCAGAAAGCTGCCACATCTCGATGTGATAGCTCGTGCAGAGAACCGCATGCCATTCGACACAATTCATCGAGTGATTGACAATCCATCATGTTCGGACCTCTGTTTTTTCCACTACTCGAAACGTGCTTTGCGAAGCCTCTATCTTGCTTCAAAGAACATTGAGTTGGCGCCAGATTGGGCCGATATTGCCGTTGACATCGACAGTTTTCACCAATGCCCCAAAACGTCGGCGCCTGGACCGAGGAGGTGAAACGAGCGGCACGATGTGTTGCCGCATCGATCGTCTCCGAAGATCGCTGGCCGGGTTGCGCCGCCGCCGCGATCCTCCCGCCTCTCGCGAGACACCGTGATGGCAAACGATGGCATCGCGTTAGGAACGGCATTGCCTTCGCTCGAGGGCAAAGCGTTAACCGCCCTCGAGCCAGAGCACTTGAGGAGGACAGGAGGATTGGCCAGGGCGAAATGCGAGATGGGAATTGGAAGGAAATGGGAACGTGACTCGTCGCTGCCTCTGGATCAGGCGGGACTTGATGCTTGATGTCTAGTTTTGGTTTTGGCGCGGAGTATCTTTTATCTACCCACGTACGTAGAATTATGGTATGGTATGTAGGTATTTGAACGGCATGTCATTGATAGGGCTATTTATTCCAGCATACAATACAATCGTTTAATCGCCAAAATGACCGCTATTTAGCATTATTTAAATCTAAGTAATTGTTAAACCATAATATAGACACCTATAATCATTGTTGGAATTTAATAGATTTACATAAATTAAGTAATTTTTACCAATTTAATTTTACGTAGCCTATTTTTGGATGACTTCGCTAAACTATGTATCGTGACCTTCCACTATTTAATTTAACACGTATTTATGCAGTGAATAAGATATTCTACGTACGTACGGAGCGTGGTACGTACGTTAATTACATGGATCATTTCAAAAATTGTCTCATTTCATATTGATTCCAACGTGGTAATACGTGATTCACCTGCCCCTGCCAAATCGTGCACATGCCACATATCACATGTCACATGCCTCTTGCTTGCTTCACGTGATTTTTGCACACATCTCGTGTGAATGATTTTACGTGCCGTTATTTCGTCATCGTCATCGTCATTCCTGCACCCTCCATTATTTTTCCGTCGTCTCCATCTCCCATCGGCGTTTGTTCGACGAGATCAGCCCAACCATGGCTCGGTACGCCTACGCCCCCCTCTCGGTGGTGAGTTCCAATCCTTGCAGTCGCCCCATCGTCCTCTCCCCTCCCGTCCAGCAACTCTCTCGTAGATCTCACCTCACGCATGCCGTTTTCCGTTCTCGAAAATGCCAAGGAGGAAGGACGGGGCGGATCCCTCCCCCACGGCGCCGCCGCCGAGGCCGAGCGCGCCGCGAAGGTCAACGAGCGCATGCCCATGTTCGTGGGAATGTGCGTCCTAATCGCGATAACCTTCGTCCTGAGTCGGAGTCCCCAGACCGCCGCCGTGGCCGGAGGAGCCGGAGCCGGAAATAATGCCGCAGCCGTCGGCGGCGGGAACGTGGCGAGCGTTCCGGAGGGCACTGCGGCGGTGACCCCCGTCGTCGCTCCCGCCGCCCCCGCGGCCGCGACCGCCACCGCGGCCGCCTCCGATGCGAAGGCCGCGTCCAGCGGGCCGGTCATCCAAATTTCTCCCCCCGCATCCGACGCCACCGCCTCCACCGCTTCCGTAACCACCGCCGCCACCACCAATGACGCATCCTCCTGCGACTGCGACGGCAAGGTCGACCCCTCCTCCATCGACATGGGCGCCCTCCGCGCCGCCGCCCTCGACGCCACCCCCCCCCACATCATCGAATGCTCCGCCGCCAAGGACGGCGAGTCCCAGAGCGCGTGCCACCTCCCCTCCGAGACGCGCTTCGCGGCCCTGAAGCAGAAGGGTGCCACGCTCTGGATGACGGGATGCTCCGGCGCGGGGAAGACGACCATCGCCACCGCCCTCGAGGATCGCCTCGTGAAGGCCTACGGGAAGCACGTGTACCGCCTGGACGGGGACAACCTCCGCACGGGGATCAATCGCGACCTCACGTTCAGCGAGGCCGATCGCGCCGAGAGCGTACGGAGGACGGGGGAGATCGCCACGCTCTTCGCGGACGCGGGGGTCATCACCCTCGTCGGCCTGATTTCCCCCTACCGCGGCGATCGCGACGCCGTGAGGAAGCGCCACGAGGACCAGGGCATACCGTTCTACGAGATCTTCCTCGACGTGCCCGTGGACGAGCTGAAGAAGCGCGATCCCAAGGGACAGTACGCGCGCGTGGAGAGCGGGGAGCTGAAGCACTTCACCTGCATCGACGATCCGTACGAGCCGCCCCTCGTCCCGGAGATCACGCTCAAGACGCACGAGCTCGCCATCGAGCAGAGCGCCGACATCCTCTTCCGCAGGCTGGAGAAGGACGGCATCCTGGAGGGTGCGCCCAAGATCTCCCCCCCCGGCCTCCCCAATCCCGACGGGGACGAGCTCGTCGACCTCCACGTTCCCGATCACCTCAAGGCCGAGCGCCGCGCCGAGGCCGAGGGACTTCCCAAGGTCCTCATCACCGACCTCGAGCTGAACTGGCTCCAGGTCATCGGGGAGGGATGGGCGTCACCCCTCAAGGGATTCATGCGCGAGGGCACCCTCCTGGAGGTCCTGCACTTCAACTCCATCCTCGTCGATCCCTTCAACCTCACCGCCAACGCCGACGCGCACACCTCGACGACCAACTTCGAATCCTTCAACGAGTTCCGTCCCCCCGACCGCGTCTCCATGAGCGTCCCCATCACATTGGCCTGCACCTCCTACACCAAGGAGGCCATCGAATCCTCCCCCGACAACGCCGTCGCCCTCACCACCCAGATGGGCGAGGTCGTGGCCATCCTGCGCAACCCCGAAATCTACCCCAACCGCAAGGAGGAGATCGTCACGCGCATGTTCGGCGTCATCGACCCCGGCCACCCCTACGTCCGCGAAATCTACAAGGGGGGGGATTACCTCATCGGGGGCGAGGTCGAGCTCCTCGATCGCATCCGCTATAACGACGGCCTCGACCAGTGGCGCAAGACGGCCACGGAAATCATGGAGGAGTTCAGGGAGAAGGGTGCAGACACCGTCTACGCCTTCCAGACGCGCAATCCCACCCACGCGGGGCACGCGTACCTGATGAGGAGCGCGGGGGAGAACCTCAAGAAGGAGGGATATGAAAATCCGGTGCTCTGGCTGAGTCCGTTGGGGGGATGGACGAAGGAGGACGACGTGCCGTTGGACGTTAGGGTGAAGCAGCACGAGGAGGTGCTCAACTCGGGGTGAGTTTGTGTGGGATGTATGGAGATTCGTTGGAAGTATGGGGTGTGGTTTTGGGATCGAGGGCTTGTGTTGGTTCGCCTTTACTTGTGCTCATGGTGGGGTAGGGCTGCATGGGTGGTTTTTTGGGGGGGGGGATTGGCGATGTCGAAGGAATTGAGGATATGGATATGGTGTTGGATTACACATCTGGTGGACATAGTGCATCTGCGCTTGAAAATACCAGGATGAAGCAGCTGTTGGCAATCTTGTCGGGTCGAGCGGGAATGGCGGGAATCATGTGCATGAAATGCTGCTGGAATGAACCAACGTCAAGATGAACAGAGTTGCAATCACTTCGGGTGCTGGGTTGTCGAAATTTATCAGCTTTTTTCCCCCACTTGCATGTATCTGATGCTCTTTTCAACTCTTCATCACCGACAGCCTTGAACACCCCGGAGGACTCGATCCTGCCACCACTGTCATGGCGATCTGGCCCGCTCCTATGGTCTACGCCGGTCCCACGGAGGTGCAGTTCCATGCCAAATCCCGTCGGTCCGCTGGAGCTTCCTACTTCGTTGTCGGCCGCGACCCTGCTGGCATGAAGGGATCCGAGCTCGCTGTGGCCCACCCCGATGATGATCTTTACGATGGTGACCATGGCAGGTATGTTCTCACGAACTCCCCTGGCATTGGCAGCATGAAGATGCTCAGTTTCGTTAAGGTCATGTACGACATCACGGACAATGTCATGAAGGTCCCCGACGAGTCCCGTCTGGATGACTTCATCAGCATCTCTGGGTCCAAGATGAGGCTGCTCGCGCGAAACGGGGCCTCCCCCTGCAGCCCCACCGACATCCCCACCGACCTCGTGGAGGCCAACTGCGTCCCCAGCGGATTCATGGTCCCCAAGGGATGGGAGATCGTAGTGGATTACTACCGCAACATTGACAGTGGAAAGTGGACTCCGTGGTCGCGCCCCGTGGTCGATCCGGGCGCCGACTCCAGGACGCAGGGCGAGGGCAAGTTTGGCTCGGGTGACTTCACGCTGAAGCACAAGGAGTACGAGAGCTTCTGGCACGACATCCCCATGAAGGCCACTGGCTCCGAGGACAATGTGGTCAACTTCGTCACTGAGATCCCCCTTCGCATGACGGCTAAGATGGAGGTGATGAAGGAGCTGCCCGGTAACCCCATCGCTCAGGACTCGAACAGTGATGGATCTCCTCGCTACTACACCTACGGAACACCCTTCTTCAACTACGGATACATTCCCCAGACTTGGGAGGACCCTGCTCTTAAGGACTCTCTTGGAAATGGCGGTGACAACGATCCCCTTGACGTGATGGAGATTGGCTCCAAGAGGTTGGAGATGGGAAGCATCACCCCCTGCCGTGTCCTTGGCCACCTCGAGCTCATCGATGAGGGCGAGATGGACAACAAGGTTATCTGTATCTCCCTTTCGGATCCCGACGCTGCTTCCATCCACTCCATCGGAGATCTGGAGCGCGTCAAGCCCGGAACGATCGATAGGCTTAAGGACTGGCTCAAGAGGTACAAGACCTCGGACGGCAAGGCCGAGAATGCCCTGGCGAGCGAGGAGCCCACGAGCGTGAAGGAGGCGATGGAGCTCATCGAAGAGACCCACGGAAGGTGGAAGAATCTCTGCGGCAAGGGCACCGGGTACGTGAGCGGGGATCATGGATTCTGGCTCGACGCCGCTGGATGCAAGGGAAATTAATGCACAGTGCACAGTTTGCTAAAGAATTGATTTGGGGTAGATTCTAGGGATAGACTTTTGTTTGGGATACATATTCATATCATAGTAGATCAGTTAGTGATGAAGAAGAATTTTGTGTCGTATTACGTGGCACTGTTGTACGAAACATGAGCCACTTGTTGTCTTCTGTTTCTTCTCTAACCTTTGTTGATTATCCTAAACAATCATAACTTGAACTTATGTTCCTTCTCTAATGATTCTGAGAGAGCGCCAATCCGTAGACCGAGCTACTTCTCCATTTTTCCTAAGTGCGAGCAAGGTGTGAGCCAATGCATTCAATATGCTCTACGCAGTGGCAGTGGCGATGCCGCGAAGCCCAGTCGTGTTCGCCATAGACGATTCAGTGCACACCTCAAGTCCGAGGTCCTCCCCATCCAAGGTCGTGAAGTCACAAAGGACGTTTCCAACGAGGTCAATATCTTGAGGCTGAAGCATGAGATAGTCATCCATTGCATCCCAGTCCATTTCTCCAAGATCAATCCAGACCATATTGGGTGTGAGGAGCCAGTCGAAGTAGTAAATGGAATCCGAGACGTCGATGAAAGAGGCCCACCAAGTCGGATAGACTCCTGATAATGCGATGAGACATCGGATAGATGGGGTGAGTGCCAATTACAAATGCTGCTGCACATGAGACTAGTATACAAACATATCCCTCACCTCCGCCATATGGCGCGCCGAATGGCACGTTAGTGTTGCTAATAAGCGAGCGGATATTCGCAATAGCCTCGGCGTAGTTCTCTGGCTCAGGAGTGTACTGGAGGTAGTACTCGAGGCGTACGAAGCGGTCAGGCGAGCCCACAGTTCCAGGGAGATCGTCCGGCAGGATGATATCGCCACCCCAAGGCTGGTACTTTGAAAGGAGCTCTTTTTGCTGATCAAATGGAGGTTCGTTGGTCATCACCATGGTATCGGTACGGCTATGGTAGAATTGGAACTCTCCACCAACATGTTCAACAATAGCGCTATCGCCTGTCGCATCCTCCATCGCCTTGGTGAAGAAGCATAAGAGTAGGATACTTATTATTAGACCAATGGAAAGGAGTGGCAGGACTTAGATTCATGCATGGGCTACTAAAACATACCATGTGAGCGCCAAGGTGAAAGCCCTTTCCATCAGTTACAGGAACTCCATGACACAAGTGCTGATGGACAGTAGTGAGCTTCGAGAGCCCCTCCACTGCTTCCTCGACAGTGGCAAAGTTGTCCAACACATACCGCGCCCTGCAAGTATAGGGTAAAACCAATCTTGCCATTAGACGCAGCAAACAAACAATGATAGGACAGGACGCACAAACTTACCATCGCATGAAAGAGATGTTGACATCATCTGAGTAATCAGGTTCGGCGTAGTCCGTTCCATGCTACCAGCATGGCAAACAAGTGTACGGAACCAGATCAGACAATTGCCAGAATATTGGCATATTCCGCTCTATCGTGGACTCCCGATAGTTAAGCCCGCGAACGAAGCTCCACGTCACCGTGTGTGGTCTGGCCGGAGGGGCAATGTGGACGATAGCATTCGTAGACGATGGCGAATCATTATTCGCCATCACCTAACTTCTAACGTCGTATCAACCATGAACTTCGTGCTACTACAGTAGGTGACCCCGTATCAACAATCGGGTGTAGAGCTGTATGTATATCTTTATTCTTACAACAATATCTTGATGCTTGCAATATAATTGATCATGAAACATCTAGTCGATGGATCATGGACAGTAGTATCAGCATAACTTACCGTCTGGCCAAGCTCGAGTACATGAACTGCCAGGCCTTCAGAATTGACTCCATCGGTACTTCCATCCAACTCGAACTTGAGACCCTCGCACCCTTCACCAGGTCCAATTCCAGTGCCATACTCTTCGCGCGCCTTGCCGAAGCCAGCAAACCAGCCGATGATGGAGGAGGTCACTGAACCCTGCATTCGAATCAATATCATTAAGTGATCGCGGTATGCGCTCGCGCAAACTGCATATCATGATAAAAATACTCACATATTTAGAGGTCCACTTAACCGAATTCTCTCCAGCGCCGCCATCCACCTCCTGTCCAGGAGGATTGATGAAGAGGACATCCTCGAAAGAGAATCCCCAATCCATCGATCGACCGGAGACGATGGTGTCATACTTGTTGTTGAGGACGCGTGAGCAGCCCTCGACATTGCCGAGGATGGCGGCGGAGACGGCCAGTAGGCGAGAAAACTGAGGAGAGAGTTTCATTGTTTGGTGTGCTTCAATTGGAAAAGTATGAGCACGGTACAATGAATGGCAGAGTCAGATATGACAGATCTGAGAGCACCGGCCGGCCGAGACAGTGGCCGAGATAGACGCAACCTGGGGACGCAACATCCTCGCTCAGTGCTTGCTCATGGGCATTGGGTCAGTGTATCGTGGCTTGATCGTGGTATCGGCTGGGCAAAGGCGCTGCGCATATTATTGTAGGTATTGTACCCGCATGCAAGGAAAATGTGAGACATATTTGGAACCTTTTGGAACCGAGTTTGGACGCGTGTTCTTTCTTGACATATCTAACAAGCAAGCCAGTTCATACTAATTCCTTCATGTGCTAAAACGACTAATATTAATTCCTTCGCTGAATCCCAGTGAGATCTTTGCAGTTAGTGATGTCGTGGGCTAACCTTTCCGTGCATGAGCCTCAGGCACGTGCGTGGGCCATCAATACTTCCGGCGCCGAGATTTGACGCCATTTTTGACGTTTTTGACGCGCCGCTATGGGGGGTAAACCATGTTAAATTTGTAAAATGAGAAAATTCGATCTTTTGG
>JALLBE010000640.1:0-21695 GCA_036939795.1 Thalassiosira mediterranea
ATATGAACAGTTTGAAAATGAAAAGCCTAATTAAAGGAAAAATATTATTGACATGACCTCTCTAAGAAAGAAAATCTTCTTCCAGTTTGTGCCAAAATTGGGGTCTATGTGTTTTGGTGTGACGGAAGGCACCGCTCTGGAGCGGGGCCGTTAGTTGGTAGTCGCCAGCCGGCCAGAGAAGATGCGAAGATCGGAACAGTGATTGGAGATGGAGGACCTGTGGAGGACAGCAAGCAGATTTGGCAGGAGCGGAGGGAGGACGATCGAGAAGTAAGAGGGCGCCCTTTTAATTGGGGGGGATGTTCCGTTGAACGCCGCAATGCCGACCCGTAGCATGACGTTTCTCATCGGTGTCCAATTTTATCAAATCCTATTTTATTCCTACGTTCTTGTCATACGGAATGTCATTGTCAAGAAAAAGCCATCCAATAGTAAGTATTCCACCATAGACATGGGCTTTTTTGAACTCGTTCGAAATGCAGTGCTTCCGCCCTTGATCCGACGGATGCCGACGAATCGCACTTCCCGCCGAAAATATCACGTGAAAGAACTGCCTCGACAGACGGGCGAGAGGGCCCCATTCACATACACCATCACTGTTGCTAATGATTCCGTCCTTCCCTACCTGCTTCGTCTGCGTCGTCGCCCACCGACGACGACGAGGGCGGCAATAGCAACTAACGGCTCTATCGGGCGCGCAGAGAGAGGGCATTGGCATGTGGACAGCAGCTTTGCCAGCGCTCAATGTCCGATGTCCGGAGCTTCTTTGGAACGGCACACCCCCTCCACCTTCACCCTCACCTTCACATACATGGGACGATCTTATTCAGCGCCAGAGAGCTCGTTGCCTCTCAAATTGTCGAGCTCTTTCATTATTTGGTTTGGTGGTGTACGATACACGATACCATGCAGGCAATGTGAGCGAAGAGACCTGCGCCACACGCCTCACGCCGATCCTCTCCCAGCCTCCTCTACTCGGTAAACAGCAACCACGCATCCAACTGCAAATCATACCGGCACAACTACAACCTACGATACCTCACTTTGACGATGGAAGCCATCGAGGAGGAGAATCCCAATACCGCTGCGTCCCCCGCCCCCTCCATTTCCGCGGCGGGGGACGGAGGCACCACGTCATCTGCCAACGATGATTTCGAACAAGAAGTCTCCGTATCGCCATCCATCGCGTCCGCGCGAAGCACGCCGTTTTACCGCCGTCGGAGCCGCCGACGGCTGTTCTTCGCCCTGGCGAGCGTCGCGGGCGTCATCTTCATTTTGCTGTTCGTCATCGTCGGCGTCTCGCTGGGCGCCAGGAATCGCAATGCAGAAAACGGCGGTGGAAGTGGCAATGTGAGCTCGAATGAAATGGGGGATGTTGACGAGTCACTGGGAGGCAGGGGCGAGATCCTGGTTTCCGGGGGCAGCGGCATCCTGGTGGAGGAGGCGGCCGACGACGTCGAGGCCGACGTCGAGGCGGCCCCTCTTCGATCGCCGCCGCCCACGGATCCTCCCAGCGGCCT
Organism: Thalassiosira mediterranea; assembly: GCA_036939795.1. Lineage (NCBI taxonomy): Eukaryota > Bacillariophyta > Thalassiosirophyceae > Thalassiosirales > Thalassiosiraceae > Thalassiosira > Thalassiosira mediterranea. The sequence goes on from JALLBE010000640.1 coordinate 1,521, forward strand.
GCGCGCCTCCTCCTCCTCATCTACTGCCACCGACGGCTCGACCCTGGAGTGGGTGCCCGTGGCGGACTCGGAGGAGGTCGCGGCCTTCCTGGACGGCGAGTGGCCGGCCGAGGACCTGCTGGAGCCGGAGCCCGAGCTGGAGCTGGATGGCATCGCGGTCGAGGAAGCAGAAGCAGTCTCCAGCAGCGACGACGGCCACGACGACGTCGGAGGAGAAAATGAAGTCGAAGTCGCGGTGTCGAGCGACGACGTCGAAGAATATGGAATCGTGGTGTCGAGCAACGACGACGGCAGCGGCGGCCCGTTCATCTCGCGGCCGTTCCAGGGCGCCAACAAGCCGGCCATTTCCTCCGCGGACGACTCCGACGAGGACGGGATCGCGGCGGTGGCCCTCTCCACCACCACGACCACCGCCACTGCGGCGTCAGCCACCGAGGGCCCCACCAAATCGCCCTCGGCGTCTCTGATCGCATCGCCCACGCCCCCACTTAGCACAGCTCCCGTTCAGCAGCAGCAGCAGGAAGAGCAGGAAGAAGAAGGGGAGGCGGTCATCAGCAAGCAGAGCGTCGACCTCGCGCCGGAGCCGCCCGCGACGACCACGGGGGCGCCCACCAAATCTCCAACGGCAAAGCCCACCGATGCGCCCACCCCACTGCCAACTCCGCTGCCAACTGCGCTACCAACGCCAATGCCAACACCGCCGCCAACTCCTCTGCCCACTCCTCCGGCCACGGGCGCCCCGACCCAAAAGCCATCGTTCAACTTCGACTTGTCGAGCTGGATCGAGGCCTTTGGGAACTACGACGATGCCGATTCGAGCGCCGCCACCACCGCGGCCACGACTGCGGCGGCCTCGGTCGTCGTCGCTCCGACACCCCCGCCCACGAATCAACCGACCAATCAACCCACGAATCAACCCACCAACCAGCCCACGAGTGAGCCCACGAATCAACCTACCAATCAGCCCACCAACCCTCCAACCCCCAAGCCCACCGTGCCCGCTTGGCTCGAGGCATTCCAGAGCTTCGCGGCGGGGGGGGGAGACATCGACCATTCCGACGCGTGTTTGACGAGGGAGGCGTGCGACGAACGGAGGAAGGAATTGGGATTCGACTACTATTTGGTGGGGACCTAGTGAGTTTCGAGCGTTGTTGTTGTTCTTGTTGGGTGTAACGTATTTTGACGACGACGGTGACGAGTGAAATGATGATGATGGTGATGGTGGTGGGCGTCTCTGCTTTCTCGTCGCGTGTTGGAGAATTATGATATTACGACGTGTGACGACGGACTTCTCCGCTTTTTCGTGCGTTGTCGTTTGCTCGGGCTTCGTCCCTTCGACGGGGGCAAAAAATCGCCATGTAGGAGCGCCATCGAGCAAAGAGGAGGGGTGCTCGGCGAATGTGATGACGCTGCCGGTGCGACTACGTGGACCCATACGACACGATGGCACGATATTGACGGCATTGGAACGGTCTGCCGATGATACGAAATTGTTGTTTTTCTGCGAAGCGATATCGTCGTCCCCAACCGATGGCAATTCACCGTCGAGAGCGGACAATGTACAGGAGAGATGGACCTGGTCTCAAATGTGGCCGTGGACCGTCGTTGCACATATCGTCAAGTCATGTATACTTTTGATACGCGCTCTTCGTCTCATTCGATCATTCTTCGCACTTGCCAACGTTCTGCTCTCGAACCGAACACCAGTCCCATGGCCGGGTGCTTCTACAAGGGGGAGGTGGCGTACTTCGGTCTGGGCGGGACGGAAGAGGACATGTCCACCCCCACCTCGGGGCAGAAGATCAGGAGTGAGTATCGTACGCATTCGTTTCGTGTGGCGTATATCGCGATGCAAAGCGTATCTGCACATTCTCCTGGGATTTTGGCCGCCTAGTCGATTTTTTTCGTGGTGGCTTGGCTCCCTTGGAGCAACACTTTCGGCGGAAGAATCAATGGAACGTGAATCCCCCGACCGGAAGATCCATGCTGGGTGGGATACGGCATGTCAAATGCTCTCCGTCCAATTCCGGCTCGCACCCAGAACCAGGACGTACGCCGTGGCTATTCCTGGAACACATTCTGGCTGTCAAGAACCTGGACGTATGCTGTGGTTGTTACCTACGATATGACATCGTCATCGTGCGCGTCGAAAGTCGAGCTGGCTGGAGGGTAGCGATTGCCAATTGCCGAGGTTTCATTCCTCGTCATTCACTTCCATCGTACTCATGCATGCGGCGAATGCCCCCTTTGCACCCCTCCAAAACGAAACAGTTTGGTGCGGCGACACTGCCGCGCCGACCCCGCCTCCGACGCCGAATCCCACCGACGCGCCCACGCCCAATCCCACCAAGTTGCCCACGGGCAGCCCCACCGCGGCCCCGTCGTGCTTCGACGCCTCTACATACCGCGCCATCGACGACGACGTCGCCCGGATCGCCGCCTCCATCGAACACCTCGGCGACCGCGGCCACTTCCTCGGCGGCATCGTCCGACTCGTCGCGCACGACTTCATGGACTACGATCGGGGAAACGCCGCGGATCCCATGGGTCCCGACGGCTGCTTCGACCCCGCCCACGCCGCCAACGCCGGCCTCCCAGAGGACGCGTGGTGCGACACCTGCCCGCTCAGGGTGCTCTACGAGGACAAGTACTCGCGCCTCTCCCGGGCCGACTTTTGGATCGCGAGCGCCAACGCGGTGTTGCGCCAGACGTCGATCGACGGAGCGCTGAACATGAGCGACGATTTTACGTGGGGTAGGGAGGACGCGGACTCCTGCCCGGGGCAGGGGGAGAGGCTGCCGGCGCCGACGGGGTGCGGGGAGGTGGAGCACACCTTCCTGCGGAGGATGGGGCTGGGTTGGAGGGACGCGGTGGCGCTCATGGGGGCGCACACCCTCGGAAGGGGTGACGGGAGGGTGAGTGTTCATTCTCTATTTGGCGCCCGTTCGTGGCTAGTGGGCCCTAAGAAACATTTTCTTGTTAATGCTCACGTTGCATTCGTTATTTCGCCTTCAAACTCGACAGTTTTCAGGTACAATACGAACTCTCGTGCCTCGTTTCACAACCTCCGCGTGCTGCACTCACCGATCTCACATTCCCTGTTTGATCTCTCCTCCTATTCTCAGGTCACAACGGAACATGGGTAGACAGCGACAACAGAACTCTGGTGCGTATGCATTTACTCCTTGCTTCCATTATAGTCTCGTCTTCCATCGAAACTTAACCTGTACGTTCAACAGGTGTTTGACAAACAATATTACGAAGAGATCTACCTCAACTCTTGGAGGCCGAGGAATTTCGGGGCGCCGAACCAGGACTGGACTACGGGTAGGCCCTCCGACCCTGGCAACATGAGGGTCATGGTTAACACGGACATGTGCCTTGTCTTCGACATCGACGACATAGGCGGATCCAAGTGCTGCTCCAACACCGGCCACAGCTACCCCAACGGGCAGGACAGGTGCGTGGACATGCAGGCGGCAAGCCGGAGGTGCCCCGTGCTATCCATGTCGCACACACGGTGGGAGGCACGGGAGGCCGTGCACGAGATGCTGGGGGGGAGCTACCCCAACGATAACAACGGGCCGTTCTACGCCGCGTTCAGGGAGGCCTGGGGGAAGGCCACGACAGTCGGCCGGGCGAACCTGTCGCCGCTGATGGAAAGCTGTGAAATGGTGTAATAAAAGAAAGGATGCGGACGTAGACCGGCGGCGTCACACATGTAAGGCGCGACTGGAAACGGCCGTCGTCAATAAAATGAATTTCAATTTGTCATCGATACGTGCTGTAGCGGGGACTGCGTTATTTTTCAAAATAATGCAGAGTGATTTTCAAAGGGTAGAGAGCCTCATTATTTCACTATCGATTCATTTGAACGAGCCTTCGACAACGCCGACGCGATCAAAGTCCTCATTATTTCACTATCGAATCATTCGAACGAGCCTACGACTATGCTGACGCGATTCACGTGTAAGTACTGCACGTTCAAGGGTTGTCTGAAGTACCCACAGGGACAGGGTCGCTGTGTTGAACATGGTGGCGTCAGGAAAACAAAGAGGCCCAAGTATAATCAACGTAAACCGCGTCAGGATCGAAAGGCCGTCTTTGGGAAATTCAGCCGCAAACAGAATGCTCTTCTCAAGAAGCTTTCAGCACGGTGGTATGAGTGCCCACGAGGCAGCGCTGGAAGAACAAAGGAGTTCTCGCTTTTGAGGGAGAAATACTCCAAAACACTCCTAGCCTGCTTCCAAAGCGGCATCAGTGTTCCGGATGCTTCTCTTTTCGTTCGCTTGGAACACTACGGCGACATGGAAGCTGGCAATAAGAACAAGGACAAAAAGTATGTTTCTATCAAAAGCAGGAACTCCAGCATTAGGTCCGAGACTAAGGTGATCTCTACACGCAAGGTTGGGGATTTCAAGCCTATTTTATCCGAATCGGAGGTTAGTAGGAGGGTTCGTGCCATCTCACGCGCTCTCGGCCTCAACTCCGACGAGTAAAGCGGCAGGAAGATCGATTGCCCCATTTCTGAAAAGTCGAGGGAAATCGTCCATGACGAGAAGTCCCTGACTTTTCCAATTGTTGAGGGTTGTAACCGAGTAATGTTTGTTGCGTCCAATTGGACGCGTCAGTGTCCCACTCGACGTAGGATAATCATATTCACGCAAAATAGTATCAACGTCACCATCAAATACATAGTACCACTCGCCATGTTCGGACCATTGTCCCTGGGCTTTCATCCGTGAGTGAATCTCCCACTCCACGCGCGGAGGATTACTAACCTCCCGTATCTCGATAGCTTGATATGCCAACCCAGGGATGCTGTTACCGACGAAGTATTTGCGAATATATTCCTCGATATTGCTCTCTGTAGTCATACCGATCTTGGTACCCATCAAATTTTGGGCGAGAACACGCTCGTGTTCGTCACCCGTATCAAAAATGTCTTGGATGATCAACAGCTGATCAGGTGACCAGTCGATTCGGACGAAATAGACGAACCCATCGTATGCTTGAGTATGAGTACCTGTAACATCATGATTGTAGATTCTTTTCTTGACGGGAGGAAAAGTAAATTCGCCATTTGTACCCGGAACACGACGAACGATCTCGGCGACATTGTCGTCGGTAATACTGAACCATTCACCACCAATGCATTGATCCCAAAATACCAGATGCATTGCTTGCTCGGTGGAACGAGCTTCCAATCTGTGAAGGATGTACTTCACATGGATGCCTAAGAAAGGTAGGAAAGTTCTCTGATTGCTGAACTTGAACATCACATCTCGGGGGTTATTGCTCTCCCCAATCTTCCTGTGCGGAAGAAGACGACGAAGTGCGGCAGTGGTTCGGTCTTGGTCGGTGGTCTTCCTTGCGATGTATAAAACAGAGCAGTCCCTGTCTTCATCGTCAACGGGGATCTGTCCCGAGATCAGACCCGAGCCCGTGGGATCCACATACGAACCTGGGACTGGGTGATCCTCGTCGTCTCCGTCCTCGTCGTCGTCATTGAGATCATCGGAGATATCATCGTCGGCGGACAGCTGTCTTTCCGACCGGGATCCAATGCAGTCGAAAAGTTGAATCAGGAAGCTGAGTTAGAAGAGACAATTGAGCAGAGAGAGGAAAGGAAGGATGAATCTGGAGAGACAGAAGCAGATGAAAAAAGAGACGATGATGCAGGCAAAACAGAAGAGGCAGGTTCAGATATAGAAAAAGATGCAGATGCAGGAAAAATAGAGGCGAAAGCTGTAGCCGCTCAGGAGGCCATTGGAGAAGGCACCAAGAATGAGGCCAAGTTGAAAAAGAAGTGCATTAAATGCTGCGAGTGGAAGCCTAGGAAATCCTTCTCCACTACGCAGTGGTTGTTGAAGGCCGACAATCCCAAGTGCCGTGCCTGTGTGGACGAATATCTGATCGCGAATGGAATGGGAGCCAACGTTCCCAGCTCACGGCGAGCGTTGTATAAGGACAACGTCGAAAGCAAAGCAGTAGCGGAGGTAGCAACAGCCGCGGTGGAATCATTGCCTGAGGAATCTGGTGGAGAGAAGGAATCAAACTCCCCCCAGTTGAATGATGCCAAAAATCAATACTCCATTCTAGCAGAGTCCGTCGATGTCATCGATGACGATCTATCATCCGGTGATGCCCCTGAGCCAAAGGGGAGTCGGCAAACCGGATTCGCTCCTGCCTCAAAATCATCTTCGCCTAGAGATTCCAAGAGGAGAGCTAAAGGAAAGCGTGAGAAAGCCAGAGAGGCACCAAAGCACTCTGCCACTGATAGTAAAACACCCGAGACTGATACTTCCGTTTCACTCAACGAAGAATCCTCTGTGTCTGGAGAAAAGAAAGTTGCAAATACAAGCAAAAGACCCAAGAGGAAGAGTGCGGATGAAACCTCTGTCAGTGAGGCGCACAAGTCGTCAAATGATCGTTGCGAACAACAGAATCACAGGAAAGAGGAAAGAGAGTTGGCAAAAGATCCCATCAGAGCTATTGGAGATGATTCACCTTTTGTATCGCCTCCGTCAAAACCAGCAGATAGCAAAGATAGCGAGTCGGTTAACTTTGTTGTTGAAAAGGTCTCAGTCAACAGGCAACACATTGTCTACAACGAAGAGCGCACAAACAAGAAAAGGAAAGTCTCTAGTCGAGAGGGTCAAAACATGCTGAGTCAATATGATCAACACGGAAAACATGGAAATGGGCAGGTGAATGAATCACACCCTGGGTCATCTGTTCGTACCGTTTCTCTAGAAGAGGGCAGGGGTAAGAGGAGAGCAGACTTTTCCTTTGGCAAGAATCGTTGGGGATCGTCTAACAGCATGCATGCCCGCAAGGAACAAAAACCTTGGATGTGGTCAAGAACATCATCAGAACGCAACCCGCATAGGCGCAACGAACCGAAACCCTGGATGAAGTCAAGAGCGTCGGCAGAGGGTGAATCCCATGGCCGCAACAAGCAGAAGCCTTGGATGAAATCAGCATCCCCCGCAAAGACCTCAGTGCAAAGACCACGATATGGCGCAGTCACACGAGGTTTCCCGCCGATGAGGTCAAGCGTTGACGTAAGTGGAACATCTGGCCAAAACAGCCAGCAACTGGCTAGAAATCCAATTGGTGTGGACAATGAATCGAGCAGCGCAAAGAGTTCGCGACATATTAGATTTTAGATTCCCGAACCGTTTCAACCCTACCTGGGCAAAAACAACGCAATCCTGCAGTTGGATTAGGTGGAATGTGGATTCCTCATTCAATAATTGTAAATTAAGTGAACCATTCTGCAGGCCAACTAATAATGATTTCTTCCCAGATGATTGAGGTGGACTAAATGAATGTGTTCAAGCGAGACGAGCGATCGCCTTATCACTCGTAACTAGAATCAACTGCACAGAAGGCTTAGAGCCTTGAATGATAAACTTTCTCTAATGTGTTCGGTTCAGGCTAGTTCATCAATCAAACCCACAAAGGATGATCATGCTTCCGCAACATAACCCCAAATCGAAGGCGCAGAAAACCCATTACAATTTGTGCGCAGCGATCATGATCAGACTCGATAATACAATTAGTATATAACACTGAGAATAAAAATACCAACCTCAGGATGTCGTACTTCTCAACCCTTGGAAAGGTCTGCCCGTGTCATTGTGCTTGCACACCGGCAGACCCTTCTTGGCCTCAAAAAGTGTCCATCAGTACAAAGGAAACTGTAAAATACAAAGCTTGAAGCGCTCTGGACAGAAGCCTGGCATATGGGGCTTGTCACCAGGCCCTTTTATGACCGTAGCGCTGCCGCTCCAGCCCCGGCAAATAGATCACAGACGCTAACGCAAGGCCCGATTTGCTGTCGAGGCCGCGAGGGCGCTCATTGCTGTCGGAATTAAGTCCGGACCTTTAATTCTGCTGGATGAGGAGATACTACTTACTGCGCTAAATTATTTTTATGAGGATTATTTACCCCATCATTCCTCTGTTGAACAACATCAAAATCACATCATCATCTTCTTCATCATTGAGAACACTTATTCTTGCCAGGGGTACAAAACACTTGACGACCCTAAACTTCTACCAAGCTTGGATAAGATTCCTTGATTGGCCGATCAGTCAGTCGCGGAGGTGGTATTATAGTTCAGAATTTCTTGCAGCGGAATTGCAGCGGGGATGAAGACTCGCTCCGCGCCATCCTCGATCGCCGATCCCATCACCTTATGATCGGTGAGCTCCTTCATGATGGTCCGCAGATTGACATCGGAAGACACCAGCATCTTTTTGGCGCACTCCTGTTTGAACGTGCCGTACGAAATGGGCGCTGGCGAACTCGACTCTTGCATGCTCGCAAGAAGCTGCAGCACCTGCCGGTGCTTCGGCGCGACGTATTCCAGCACCTTCAGCACCGACGTCGATTCATCGCCGCCCTTCTGCTTCGCCGCGCTTTTCTTTCTTTTCTTCGACTGCGCTGCTTCGGGCATGCACCTCACCTCATTAAAATAGGGCCTGTGCGTGGACACCTTTCTCCACGCCTTGAGAGACGGAGAGGATATGTGGTGAGTATCGCGACTTTAGCTCCAAGAATCGTTACTCAGAAATAAGTAGTATTTCTCACCCAGTGGAACTTGTGCGCCACCTGTGGAGGCCACAAGAGCATGGCACTATTCACGTTATCGGACGAAGCAATAACGCGTATCCAAGGCCTGCGGTACTTCAGGCTGCCGGTCGTCAGCGTGGCGATCGCATCCTGAATCAAGTGGCTGCGCAATCCAATGCCGTCTATGCTGTGGACCAGAATGAACAGGGGCCTCGGCCGCCTGGACGCGAACCTCCTCGCGAAGTTCGCGGCCTTCACTGGCAACCCCCTCAGATCTCCGGGCGCCGAAAGTTGCGGCCCGCCCTCCTTCTCCTCAGCGCTTTTGAGGAAGAGCCAATCCACGTAGTCGATGAACTGGCCGAGGTCCGCTTTCGGATCGTAGCCCTTGAGGCTCATGACATCTCCCTCCTTGGCCACGTGCCGGCCAAATTTGGTGAGGACTGACTCCTTCGAGCCGGCCCCGTAAAGTAAGACCGACTGGCCCGTCGCGAGGTGGAACGACCAATCCGGGAACTGCTTCTGGAACTGGGCCTCGAACTCGTCATATCTCTCGTCGCCGTTGCTCGCTCTGTGTAAGGCCTCGGCGTCCGCCACGCACTGTTGCACCGGGGGCATGGGAGGCAGGCTGCCTCTTTCAGCGGCTGCAACGTCATCGTCGCGCTTCGTCGCTCCCCTCTTGCTCTTCTTCTTGCTGCCGAAATACTGGTCGGCGTCCTCAGCGATTTCTTCCTCCTCCGCCCGCTGCCTCTTGACGGGCCTGGGGTTCGAAGGCTGCTCAACCGACGAAGACAACGCTCCCTCCGCCTTCTCGCAGACCTCGTCGACTGGCTGCGCCGACACATCCATGCCATCATCGCCGGCACCATTTTCCTCCTCCTCCTCCATCTCTATTTTCTTCGCCACCTCTTCCTTCTGCTTTTGCAGCTCCTCCTCCCTCTTCATCTCCCTGAAGGCCACCTCGAGGACGCCGAACCTAAGCCTCGTATTCTGCCTCCGATACGCCTTGGATTTCGATCGCCACGCCTCCTCCCGCTCCTTCACCAGCTCGCGCGGCTCGAGGTAGTGCGGGAGGATGTTCTCGTCCAGGTAGGCCACGATCTCGTTGGAGCTCCGGAAGGTCTCGGGAATCGGCGTCCCATCCCCTTCGTCATCATCCTCCTCTTCGGACAACTCCACATCCATCCCCGCCATCCGCGCCCTCAGCCTTTTCAGGTCAAAGTGACGGAACATCCCCTCTGCCAACCCCTCCGTGACGTCGTCCATGCCCGGCACCAGGCCATCATCTCCCCTCTTGGGTATTCTGTAAATACCCCTGGAGTACGTCCACCCGGCGGCAAGGAGGTGTTGATACAGCGTACTATTGAATGGCTTGAAGTGGGAACAGCGCGCGCGCAACTGGAAGCAGTGCAGGGCCTCGTCGAATCCCTCGAAGATGTCCCCGGCCGCCGGAGCTTCGTTGTCTCCCGCTTCGTTGCCCGCCGCCGCAGCTGATGGTTCGGCCGATGCTTCGTTCGATGGATCCTCCACAGCTGGCTCGCTGTCCTCGCGACCGGCGGCGGCTGTGAGAACTTCTTCTGCGCTGGGTGTATCCCCGGCGACGGCGGGAGCAGCAGCAACGGCATCAGCATCAGAATCGGCAGCGTCGGCCGGTGCTTCGGTTGATGGCCCCTCATCGGCTGGCTTGCCAACCTCGCGACCGACGGCGGCTGTAACTTCTTCAGCGCTGGTTGCATCCACGGCGACGGCGGGAGCAGCTGCAGCCTCGCCGGCGTCTTCGTCATCCTCTCCATCTCCCTCCTGATGAGGGTCTCCTGCCATCGCTTCGTTGCCCAGAGCTGGTGCTTCCACTGGTGCTTCGACTGGTGCTTCGATCGATGGCTCCTCGGCGGCTGGCTTGCCGTCCTCGTTACTACTGGCCGCTGTAAAAACTTCTTCTGCGGTGGCTGCGTCCTCAGCGATGATGGGAGCAGCATCATCAGTAGCAGAATCAGCATCAGCGTCAGCCAGGTTATTGGCGGCTGCAACAACTTCTTCTGCGCTGGCTGCATCAGCGGCGGGAGCATCATCATCAGTAGCAGCATCAGCATCAGCATCATTAGCCGCAGTGGCATCATCATCAGCGGCGGCAGCCATGTTACGAGCAGCTGCAACAACTTCTTCTCCTGTGGTGGCTGCATCCGCAGCAAGGACGGGAGAAGGGAGGGAGCGATTCTCTTCCAACTCGTTCAACAACTTGCCGAAGTCAATATGGGAGGCCTCATCCTTGTGCTCCCCCTGCAAGGCATTTGTCTCCTCAGTCTCCTCTGTCTCCGAGGGAGCTTCGAATGGTGCCTCGGCCGATGCTTCGGCCGATGGCTCCTCCACGGGACCCCGAACGTCGCCTAGCGCTGCATCGCCTTCCTCGCGATCGCTCGCATTGTCGGCATTCGCGCCGCCCTCCTGGGTCGCCGCCCCTCGCGCTTCCGAGCCCATGGCACCATCCCTCGTGGGACTGGCGGCGGGAAATACTTCTTCTGCGGTGGCTACTGCATCCTCGGCGATGACGGGAGCAGCATCATCAGTAGCATCGGCAGCAGCGACCACGCCGGCGTAGTCCTCCGCCTCCTCGCCCCCGCCTCCCCGCTCCCCCACATCCGCCACGACGGCCGATGACGACGCCTCCCAGTCGAAATCCGCCATCAACGATCGCGCTGGAGCCGCCGCCGGGGAAGACGAATACGACGACGACGGTCGCGCAGCCGGGTGTTGGGACGACGACGACGCCGCCGCCGCGGACGAGGGAGTGGGATCATCGCCGCTGCTGTCGCCCGAGTCGGGATCCCACGTCGAAGACGAGGCGGGTGCCGACATTATCCTATATCGACGAGCAGCCAGGCGTTCCTGCTCCTGCTCTGCTTTCAGCATTGCCTCAGCCTCCTCTTTGGCCTTCTTTTCAGCAGCCAGGCGCTCCTGCTCCTGCTGTTGCTTCAGCTTTGCTTCGGTCTCCTCCTTCGCCTTCTGCTCTGCAGCGAGGCGCTCCTGCTCCTGCTGCGCTTTCAGCATTGCCTCAGCCTCCTCTTTGGCCTTCTTTTCAGCAGCCAAGCGCTCCTGCTCCTGCTGTTCTTTAAGCTTTTCCTCGGTCTCCTCCTTCGCCTTCTGCTCTGTAGCCAGTCGCTCCTGCCCCTGCTGTCGCTTTAACTGTGCCTCGTCCTCCTCTTTGGCCTTTTTTTCGGCAGCCAAGCGCTCCTGCTCCTGCTGTTCTTTAAGCTTTGCATCGGCCTCCTGTTTGGCCTTCTGCTCAGCCGCCAGTCGCTCCTGCTGCTGCTTCAGCTTGGCATCGGCCTCATCCTTCGCCTTTTGCTCTGTAGCCAGTCGCTCCTGCTCCTGCTTCAGCTTGGCAACAGCCTCCTCCTTGGCCTTTTCTTCAGCTGCCAATCGCTCCTGCTCTCTTCGTGCTTTCAGGTTTGCCTCAGCCTCCTCTTTGGCCTCCTTCTCAGCAGCCAGGCGCTCCTGCTCTTGTTGTGCTTTCAGGTTTGCAGCAGCCTCATCTGCTGCCTTCTTCTCAGCAGCAAGTCGCTCCTGCTCCTGCTGCGCTTTAAGCTTTTCCCCGGCCTCTTCTTTGGCCTTCTTTTCGGCAGCCAAGCGCTCCTGCTCCTGCTGTTGCTTTAACTTCGCTTCAGCTTCCTCTTTCGCCTTCTTCTCTGCAGCTACAAGTTCTTGCTCCTGCTGTTGCTTCAACTTCGCTTCCGCCTCCTTCTTGGCCTTTGCATTGTCGGCATTCGCGCCGCCCTGGTTCGGCCCCCGCGCTGCCGAGCCCATGACAACATCCCTCGTGGGGCCGGCGGCTGGAAATACTTCTTCCGCGGTGGCTGCATCCTCGGCGATGACGGGAGCGGCATCATCAGTAGCAGCATCATCATCACCAGCAGCAGCGACCTCGCCGCAGTCCTGCGCCTCATCTCCGCCTACCCGCTCCCCCGCGGCCGACGACGACGCCTCCCCGTCGAAATCCGCCATCAACGATCGCGCCGGCGCCGGGGAAGATGACGACAACGATCGCGCTGCCGGGTGGGACGACGACGCCGCCGCGGAGGGGGTGGGATCATCGCCGCTGCTGTCGCCCGAGTCGGGATCCCACGTCGAAGACGAGGCGGGCGCCGACATTATTCTGTATCGACGAGGATTCTCCGACCCCTCGTTCTCAGAGCCGCAAAGGAAGGGGTCTCGCCGGAATGAAAGGGTGGTGATGGGGGGGGGGGGGTTACGTCGGTTACGATTTGCGACTTGTGATCCAAAATCCGATCCAGCCACGGGGATGCACAAGATGCAAGCTACCATAATATGAGCTATGGTTGGTAGAGCTAATGAAAATGTAAACATAAATCTAGGAAAATTTGTCAACAAAAAAGATATTACCTCTTCTATGGCCTATTCTTACAAAGGGGTAAAAAATTGAAATCGTTGTTTGAATTGGTTTGAAAGCCAAATTTACCCTCTACTACCTACCTAGCAAGAGAGATAGAAAGATTCAATCGACTGCTGTTGGGCGTAAAACAGTGAGCTTAGTTGGCTGCTTAAAACTCTATTTAGAAGGTATTGTAGGAAGATCGAAGATGCGCGCACAGGCGCGCACCCATCGCCCATCCGCCCAGCAACAAATCGATGCAATCCATCCCATCAACGCGCAAGCCACAACACCCTCCTCGACGTACCCTTCAAGCGCTGCGCCTTTGACATTCAACGTGACTGGCACGTTCAAGTCTCGCCAGTCGGGGGAGGCGGCGGCTGGCAACTATCTGGCTGCGGTGGCTGCTCAGGCGCTCGTCTCTTTTGTATCAGGTTGTATCTCGCTCTCTATCTAGGAGTATTTATGAAACCCTATAACAGCAAACGGTTCAAAAGTGTGGAGGACGCGGGCACTCTCTCTTGACATAATCGACGAGGGCACTGTAAAACCCTACATTCAGCAAGGTCTCTGCAAGGGCGATTTGAACATCGTCAAGTTGAACTCCAATTTTCAGCCTAAAATCTGAATCATGCGGATTTAAGCCTTCACTTGCGGCCTTCAGAAGACCTGAGTCCATTAGCATCTCTACCAAGCTCAAGATGTCGCCCGGGCCAACTTCGTCATCTATGATAGCATGGTGTGTGGCCTGACGGCAGTATGTTTTCAGTGTGCTGATGCTAATTTTGGCTGTGGGTCCCCAAGCCTCGCCCAACGAGACAATTATACACAGTATCACCTTGGCAGCCGAAGGGAGGCCACTAATGACCTCACCATGAGGTATGGGCATGCCTTCACGGATGGCTCGCATCATGTGGGGAAGCTTCACTACAGGCATGCAATCATCATCCACATTGACTGACATGTTCAATTTTTCATCACTCAGGCGTTCGCGACACTTTGCAACAGCATTAGAAGTGATCTCCAATGCACTGCGCACATCGCCACTTGCATTAGCAACCTTCATTGAAATCAGCTTAAGGGCCTTGTGTTCAACCACATACTTCCCGACACGCTGTTCAAGAATGGAAAGGATGTCATCAGCCTTGTATGCAGGGAAGATGAGCTCGGTAGGAGACTGGCATGGACAACACAAAAAGTAAGGGGGACGAAAGGGATAGAGAGCGACGTAAGTTCAGCATTTCTTGGAAATCAGACAAGTGAATGCCATTTACTTACATTTCCTAGCTTTCTCACTACCTTGGCACTAGAGTCATTGACACAGTTGGAAATTCCTATCATGCTGAATTTCAGGTCCTTGTCATCGGCCCAGGCAACAAGTGTCTTGAACCAAGTCTTGGCAGCAGCTCCGTTATTCTTGAACATCATGTCGATCTCGTCGAGGACAAGAATCAGAACTTTTTGCTTGAAACGCTTCTCGAATGCTGTGCATGTTGAATCTACATCCATTTCGCAACTTCGCGCCATCTTCTTCAGCATGGCCTTCATTATGCCATCCTTAGGTGATGACATAGTAGCCATGTTAATGAAAGAGAAGGACGGTTTATCATGTCCACTCTGCTCAGCCCATTTCTCCACTGCATCTTGACAGTCCAATACTGCCGTTGTCTAGAGAGAGAGCAGGAAAAGAGCATCGAGGAAAAGTGAGGTTTGGACCACTGGTGTCCATGGTGGGTTGAGGAAACAACTAGTACACAACTTACCTTGCCACTCCCTGGGCTTCCACATATATACATGAAGCCAGGGCTAGGTAGCATCATGCCGTCGATAGACGTGCCAGTCTCGACCGATTTTTGCATGAAATCCTCGATTTGGGCAGCATTCGAGGAGATGACCGATGGCGAATCCGACATGGACAACCGGTTCTTGTTGTACGAGGCATGGAGGGCCATCTGACAACAATCCAGCTTTTCGCGCAATTTATCCACTTCGTCTGCTGGAACGCCGCGTGCGGTCCGGTTTCTGGAGGATCGTTCGTTGCTGCCGCCCATGTCGACGCCAGCCGTCTCCGACGCGATGTCCGCAGACGATCTCGGTGACGAGTACGGCTGCGTCCTCGGTGAAGTGCTCTCAACCTTATCATCACCTGCATTCGAGGGCGCCCTCGGCCTCTTTCGGGTGGATGGGCCCTCGCTCCGTTTTCTTTTCCCATCGCTTGACGTGGTTGACATGCCGGCATCTATCTTTTCGCACAATTTATCCGCTTCGTCTGCTGGAACACTGTGTGCGCTCGGGTTTCTGGAGGATCGTGCATTGCTGCCGCCCATGTCGACGCCAGCCTTCTCCGACGCGGTGTCCGCGGACAATCTCGGTGACATGTGCGACTCCGTCCTCGGTGAAGCGCTCTCGACCTTATCATCACCTGCATTCGAGGGCGCCCCTGGCCTCTTTCGGGCGGATGGGCCCTCGCCCTGATTTCTCTTCCCATCGCTCGACGCGGTCGACACGCCGGCCATCTTCTTTCCCTCGCCCGCCCATCCGAGGCGATCCATCGCATATCGGCGCAGGTCCGACTCCTCGGTAAAATAGTGCACGCCCTCGGTGCACCCGTCGAGCATGTCCCTCTTTCCCACGATGGCCGCGACCGCCGGATGGACGTAATGGTAGCCGGCGAGACCCCTTCCCGACCGGAATTTCCAACCGGATTTCCTCATTTGACTCCAAACCTCGACCCAAGGCATTTCGGGGCTCCTTACTTTGGGAAGGTACGCGGGAGAAGATGGGACCGCAAAGAACGAAGATTGCAGTTCGTCGATCGAAGTGGATGATGCGGCGGCGCTGCTACTCGATGCAGCAGGAGAAGGCTTCTCCTCCGAAGGACTTGCCTTCGGTGGTGAGGGTTGTGGAGTTTCTCGGTCGCTCTCATCAACAAGGACCGCAGGTTGGCTGGGAGTGCTTTGGCTGTGGCGTTTGCTGTATAAAATAAAAATGGCAGCGAACAAAATTTCCTCAGATTCGCCAGCAGTATGACCATAGCCATTCAATGGGGAAAAGCCCCGGCTCACCTGACGTCAAAGGTTGCCCTCGTCACGGCAAACATCTCGAGCGTCTGCCTCTCCTCCCTCTCCTTCGACGTCTCCTCCTTCGACGCGCGCAAGCCGAACCGCGCGATGTGGTTGATCAACGCAATGAGAGTTGTGAACTCGCCGGCGGCGCCGTCGCGGACGGCGACGACGGCCGCGGGGGGGCGCACCGTCCTGTAATTGCGATCGAACTCGTACCCGACCCTCCTGAGGATCGACCTAACCCTCTTCGGTTTCATCGTGGGCTTATAATCGACCCGACGACGACCCGGCGCGCTCGTGATATTGGCGCACCTCGCCCAGGACTCCAGGGAGGATCGGACGGCGGCGGCGGACGAGTCGCTCATCGGTTCATCATCGGAACCCCCGGCGGGGGACGGGATGCCGTACGCGCGGAGGTTTTCCCGCAGGGCCCGTATCGATCCGAAGCATTCGCGGCCCGGTAGCCCATCCCCTCGGGTGGGGTCGGTATTCGGCAGACAATAGCACTCCCGCCCATCGATCGTGGCGGAAGTGAAGTCGTAGTAGTTCACGAGCAGTGCCCATGCATCATTCGATGCAATCGGAGAGGAGGGGATGGAACGATTCTCCTTCAATTCTTTCAACCGGCCGAAGTCGATCTGGGAGGCCTCGTCGTCCTTCTTGGACTCCCCCCGCGATATTGAGGCCTCATTCGTCTCCTCCTCGGTCCCCTTCGTTTCGGACGAGGAGGAGTCATCGTCCAGGCGTCGACGCAGGCCGTCCAGGATTACGGCCCGGGGGCGTCCCGAGGCGCCGGAGGGCAGGATGCTGCCCCTGCGCCGCGTCTCGACGATGATGCCGTCGAGGGCGGCGGCGCCGTGCGGAGAGGAGGAGGCCGCAGTCGTCGCCGCGGCGGAAGGGAGCGAACGGTTCTCCTCCGGCACCTCATCGGCCGACCGATCGGCGGCCCGGGGGGTAATTTTCTCCCCCCGCCGCCGCGGCTTCCCGGACTTCTTCGCCACGGCCCTCCTCGCGGCGACGTCATCGCCCGCTCCTTTGCGCATGCGAGGATTGTATAGGGTCGCGTAGGCCATCATGATCGCGGCCTTCTCCTCCCTGGTCTTGGGAGCAGCCCTACTTTCGGCGCCCTCCGGTGGAGCTCGTCTCTTGGTCGTCGACCTGGGACACCGCCTGCTGCTGCACTTCCTACTAGGGGAGGCGGGGGGCGAGTGGACGACGAATTCTTCGGGATCCTCGTCGGGCACCCTGTAGCACACCGCCCCCATCGAGGCCCTCCTCTTACGGCACTTGATCGCGTGGAGGGACGACAGACGATTATTCTCGGCAGCGGGGGCGTCGTCGACCGGCGAGGGGTCGTCGAGGCGCCGTCGCAGCGGTCGCAGCGTGTCCAGCCTGGTGGTCTGGCGACCCGACGACGATCGGGCCCTGCGCTGCGTCTCGACGCCCCTCGTGACTCGGGCGCATAATAATCTCGCGTCATCATCGCCGCCGCAATCATCATCGGAATCGTCGGGGGCGGGGTCAACGGGCGCGGCAGACGATGCGACGGTATTACCCGCGCCCCCCCGCGACGAGGCTTCGACGGGCGACGGGGTGGGGCGGGCGAGGCCGCCGTCGACGGGAGCGGGAGGAGGCCGCTTCGCGATGATGATGGGGGGGAGGATCGCGCCGTCATTGGGAGCGGGGTCATCGGTTGGCGAGGAGGAGGCCGGGGCGACGACGGTCGCGCCGCGCGACGAGGCATCGACGGGCGACGGGGTCGGGCGGGCGAGGACGGGAGGCGACATTGAGGGGATGGAGGAGGATGGGCGGAGGTTCGTAGGAGGCCTGTGTGAACAGCATGATCTACCTACCTATGTATCAGCGTCGTCTGATCACGGTCTGATCTGATGTGCAATGGTTTGACGTTTAGGAGAGTAAGCGTGCACTCCCGCCCCCTATTATTAAACTCCAATGACATATCATGTGTATGTAACTTTGCTTTGCACAACCATGTGCAATTAGGGCTCTGTAAAAATCGCGCCAGTTTTTATGTAGGATATCAATCAATGCACACGAGATACTACAGGCTCTAGAGGTAGTAGAGACGGGAAAAATGCGACGAGTCTCAATATTATATAATATATATAAAAGGTTTGAAAAGGTTGGTATTGTATATTTATTGTAGCATATGAAATAAAGTGTAGAATATCTTATAATCTCTTCTTTCCAAAATCTTATTTTCGCCTACTTCTATATTTTTCAAACCCGCATTTCGTGTCTTGAGAGAACAATGCCATCCAAACCACGCACAGTGCAGTGATGCCCCACCAGGGGTTAAAATTTCTATTTGGGGTATCGTACCGTACAAGTGACGTCACCTGCGGGGGAGGTTTTGACCATCTTGTCAACAACTCTCGCGTGATTTCGCTAACAAAATTTGCGTGCGTTTGACGATCGAGCTTTGCTCCCGAATAGAGAATCATCTCAGGGCTGAGAGTTTCACTTATTTATAAATTGCTTTACATTATTTCCATTGATAATTATATCGACCCCGAAAAATTCCCTGTTCGGGAACAAAGCTCCATGATCGTCACGATTTTTCACGTGAGGGAGTGTTGACAGGATGATCATTCATTTTCCCCGCGGAACATACCGAACACGTCACTTGTACGGTACCCCAACTTAGATATAGGTATTGACCCCTGCCCCCTCCTATCTAGATAAATCTTATTTACATATGCGTAGGTATGTACTGTAGGAATTAGTACTTTCCCATTCTGGAAAGGACTCTTTCTCCGTTGCCCAACTTTCCATCCAATCACATTCCAATCATATTGGCCACAATCACTAGCGTATGAGGTCTTTATGTCCAAATCGACGAGAAAATAAACTTTGACATAGGAACTCATATTATTTCGTCCATTTGTACATTGGCATCAATAATCGCTGCGTAGGGCGATTATCAGAGTATGTAGGAACTCTATGCTAAGTGTCGTTCTAAATCCGTCTTCTTTCCGAAAAACATAAGAAAACACAGAAAGTAAAAAATCATACTGAAAGTCTACACGCTGTGAATGTATTTTGATAAAATACAGTGACCTGTCTCGGGTTTACGTTGGGGTCTATAGTTTCGCGCGCGATTTTGTCTACTCACATAAATCATTAATTATAAATCACGTCTAAGTCTTAACCCTATTATTAATTCCATTTATTGTTGAGGCTTCCGTACGAAGAGGATCATCTCCCATCCCCTGTGTCCCTGCTGAGGATAGTGCCCTCCACTGCCGACGGCCGCCGTGGCCGCGCATGGGGGGGGCAGGGTCCGCCGGGGTTGTCGACGCTCTAGACGTGATGCCGGCCGTGCCGCCGCTTGTCCCTGTCTCGATCTCGATCGCGATCCCTGTATCGATGGCGCTCGCCCGCTCGCCGTCCCTCCGCTTCTACTTCTTCTCCTTCCTGTGCCTCTTCTCGTGGCTGTCCCGTCTCGGCATGTCGCCCCGCTGTCCCTGCTGCCGTCCTCCTCACCCATCTTGTCCCTCACCCTGTGCATCTCGTCGAGGAAGCACTCCGGGCAGTGTCCTATTATGACCTTCCATCCCCCGAAGACCTTCTTCTTCCGCAGCCGGATGGCCGGGTGGCGGACGCATAGGCCCTTGGAATTGTATTCTGCCCTGTAATTCATTTCGCATTCCTTCCTCATCATATGCCCCCCTCTCGCCTCACATCAATCTAGTTGATTGTTGTATGTATATCATGAATGCTCCATGACCAAGACGGAACCATATTTGGGCATCATCCCCCCCTCCAAATCTCTTGTAGTCCATCCTCTCAATTGATCACCGCATTCGTCGAGCATCCGCTGTTGTCTCACATCAATGAAGGATTTGATGAAAGGCATGTATGTCAAAATAATATGTGAGGTTGTGTGTGTATGAACATTTCATCTCTCTAGAAAGAGACTTACCCAAAGAAATTGAACGATGTCCGACGATATGACGATCGTTCCCCCCCCTTGTGCGTCGACCACGTCCTCGGACCGCTCGATGAAGTTGGCGATCATGTGATGTCATGGCATCATCGTCGGTCGTAGGGGACGCGTTTCATGTTGAGGTTGTCGCTCGTCATGAACTTGTTGTCCGCCGTTGCTGGGCGACACGGCC
>JALLBE010000641.1:0-14675 GCA_036939795.1 Thalassiosira mediterranea
TATTTGTATCTGTCCCTCTTTTGATCGCGAAGCTTGCAGCTGCTGCGTTAACAATGAATATGTACCATTCACGTGTTACATCTATCATCTCTTACAGTCTCTTGCTTCATGCTTTGTCATTCTGTCATTTTTTCATCGTACGTACTAGTTCCCCTATTGAAGCATCTAGTAGTATGGTGTGACTACAATAAGAGAGACACTGACATGCAACACGGTATCGCCCACTTACATACTACAAACTTACCAAGCTCCTACTCTGGATTCTCAAATGCTGACGCAGATAGGCGTCCTGGCATGAAATTATTGCGATCCATCGAATCAATTCGGGTTGACAAATTTCTCGTATCGGTTCCTACACATGTACGTAGAAGCAAAATGGTCAAATTTTGTGATTTCGGCCATTGCCGCAGCCAGAGCTGCGCCAATGGAGTTCACATGTGCACAAAATCTGCTGCATCAAACCAAGGTTCTCCTTGATCAAACACAAGAATGAACTGTGGTTCGGTGAGACCCATGCCTGACGCAAATATTGGAGAGCGGAATGTCAATTTTTCGATAAAAGCGACTCTGGGCGACTCGGCAACTCTCCACATGCAGAACTGGGCCATTGCCCAATTCAGTGGGGTGGGTGGGCTTGACAGGTACGATACTCCTCTATCACGGTCATATGGCATGGAGGATTGACCTATCTCTCTAGCCGATCGAGATCGCTTTGCATGCTTTTCAGCGTCTCCATTACTCTCTCTTCCGTATTAACGTCGTGGAGCATCATAGCCATGTTGTGATAGTTCCAACTCTGACGAACAATACACTTCGGCCTGATAAGACAGTAAAGCCATTGTATCTTAAAAGCAGAATAGGTCCGTCGCAGCTTGGTCGCAGTGGACGAAGCAAACAATATGAGGCAGACAATGAGACCGCGTACCCCAATAATGGCGCCTCTGCTGCTATTGACCTCGATGATGCTCGGCCGAGGTGTGGCCTTGGCTGAAAGCGCGATAAACCCTCGCGAACTCTTGACAGTTGAACCCATCGATGGCGGAACGTACGAGGGCGAGTTACTGAGGCATAGACTTCAGCATCATTCTGGTGCCAGGGGTCAAGGGGCTGGCCGAAATGCAGAAGATACAGAATGGGTTCAAGCGAATGGCGAGCATCCAAGAGAAGCGGCAGTCGAACATTCAGATGAATTGCCGACACCGTCTTCGGCATCATCGGAGACGTCACTATCGACTTCTTCCATTTTGCCGCCATCAGCAGTAAGAAGTTACCAGTTGCTTAAGGGTCAGCACTTCGGCTCTTCATGGACAATACACGAAGGAGGTCTCGAGGATGCTAGCAGCTCTCAGTATCAAAGACGGGAGGAAGTGTCATCGGAGGACCCCCCCAGTACAAGTGCCCTGATGAAGGAGCGTAGGGCGGGGGGCGAACAAAAAGCTCAGACGGCGGCAAAAAGAAAGCAGTCTTCGAACGAGATTCGGAGAAATGACGATAGAAGGCGTGATGTGAACTCGAATAGAGAGAGCCAACCTCATCACAGAGGAGCCAATATGAAGAAGGGTGACAGGCTCAAGGCTCGGTATGGTTCCACTCAAAAGAAGACTCCTTGGCACGATGCTGGCAGCAACGGCAGGCTGAAGGTTCCTAAGACCTCTCCTAGCAATGGTATGACCATCCACAACTACTGCGGTACGAACTTTGCCGATGCCAACTCCAGATGTAGCGTGCCATGCCCCTCTGGTACCGATCGCGAATGCCCTTCCGGCGAGACGTGTTTCGCTGATGCGGTTGCATGTCCCCCATCAAGCGGTGGGGCCATGAACGACGGCGTAAGTAAGACTTGGGGCGGTGGACAAAAGAATAACAAGCATGGTCATAAAAATTGGATGCCACCCCATGCTGGCTGGCCCTATTCACCTCGGGGCAAGACCGCAAAGAAGGGCGCCCCCGGCTGGCCTCATCCTTACTGGGGCAAGTCCGCGAAGAAGACCAAGACTGCGAAGAAGGGTGTTCCAAATAGCTGGTGGGGTCCCCCAGAAATGTGGCGACCTGGTGGCAAGTCAGCGAAGTCCGCGAAATCATCCAAGGGCAGAGCTGACTGGTGGGGGGCTGTCAAGCATTTCCCCCCTGTCACAAAGAAAGCTCCTGGGGGCCACCTTCCAGAAATGTGCCCCTGTCCAATGTGGCACGACAACCTTGGATGGGTACAAAAAGGAGGAGACGGCACCACTGCTGGCAATATAAACAACGGGCGAGATAAGCAAAGGGCAGCAACCTGGCCAAAGTTTGGGAATCAGAAACAGAATGCTCGCAAACCAAACATCAAAATGAGTCGCACCAAGAACTTGAGGGCAAGGGGTGGGAAGTTGGGCAGTAGCGAAGAGAAGAACACTGATGTGGCTCATCGAGACTTGAGTCCTAGGTGGGGTGGAGGGCTCAAGGGCGGGTCAGGTAGATGGATGCCACCTCCATCATGGCCAATGTGCCCTTGTGGGAGTTCCCCTCCCCCTCCACCTGGGTCATGGCCCAAAGCGCCACCTAAAGCTCCTCCCGCTCCTCCCGCTCCTCCCGCTCCTCCCGCTCCTCGAACCACGCCTGTCCCCGCTCCCACACAAAGTGTCCCAACGTACATGCCAACTTCACCCTACCCGACGTACTCCCCCAGCGTGTCTGATGCACAGCCAGGGTCCGAACCCACATCGACAACATCCTACCCCACATACAGCCCAACCACGGGAGGCGAAACATATGCACCTACAACTGGAATCAACACCAATGCTCCAACGACTAGTCAACCAACCCCACAGCCAACACCCATGCCATTCGAGGTAACTATACCAGATGTACCAACCATGCAGACCACACCAACATCGCCAACATGGCCAATGGGTCCAGCAGGGCCAACGAATGGTGGACCTCCCTACTACTGTGGAACAAGCTGGGATGACGCTAACTCCAAATGCGCCACCCCATGCCAATCTGGGACTGATCAAGAATGCCCCATGGGAGAGACCTGCTATGCTGATGTCCAAGACTGTGGTTGGATGGGGACAGATGGTGGAGGGAACAACTATTGTGGAACGAGCTGGGATGACGCCAACTCCAAGTGCTCCACTCCATGCCCGTCTGGGACTGATCGAGAATGTCCCATGGGGGAGACCTGCTATGCTGATGTCGATGACTGCGCTTGGGCAGGAGAAGAAGATGGAGGGTATTCACACCAGTCATCGAGTTCATCTAGCAAATCTGGCAAGTCTTGGTCGGGAGACTCCCACCACAGCCATTCTATGTCCAGTGGCTCTTGGAGCGGCGACTCCTGGTCTGGCGACTCCTGGTCAGGAGACTCATGGTCAGGAGACTCTTGGAGCGGCGACTCCTGGTCTGGCGACTCCTGGTCTGGCGACTCTTGGTCAGGAGACTCGTGGTCAAAGCCAAAACCACAGCCACACCCAACTCGCCCACCAACTCGTCCGCCAACTCCGCACCCCACGAAGGAGCCCCATCACAGCATCTCGTGGTCCGGTGACTCGTGGTCAAGCGACTCATGGTCCAGCGACTCATGGTCCAGCGACTCATGGTCAAGCGACTCTTGGTCCAGTGACTCGTGGGCCAGTCCGCCCACGTGTGCCCCCACGGGGGAGGAACAGAGTAAGTTACAAATTAGGAATTAACAGCGCTGCTTGCTGTTGCTTCATACAATGACTCCTTTGTCCTCCAATGACGTGTGTCCCTTGGGCAATAATCTGACTAACATGCATCCATTGTTGATTCCAATCCCTCTTTGCTTACTTCAAAAACACAGTTTGTCACTGGTTCTACTGGGGAGCCAATGAAGGCCGAGGCATGCGCCTTGGCACTGACCAAACAACTCCTGAATTTCAACCTTGGCCTGAATCAGTAGTGGACCTTGCGTCAGGATCCCGGCACACTTTTGTAATTGATCAGAACGGAGATGCCCATGTATCAGGCTTCGTCGAGAGCTTGCTTTCATACCGTGGCCACATGGGTGTGAACCCCAATGAACTAGATGATGGCCCAAACAACTGGATGCGGATTGACGAGGTGATTGATGGAGGGTCATCCCGTCCTAGCCCGAAATTTCACAAGGTTTATGGTGCTGCTGGTGCGCCAGGAGACTCGCGAGACATGCACTCTGTCCTCATTGATAGAAATGGCAACGTTTACACCACAGGCAACAATGACATGGGCCAACTGTGTGTGGGTGATAGAGACTCGCGGGCTCAGTTTACACGCATCCGGGACTTACCAGGGCCTGCCAAAGCTGCATCAGTGGGACTGGACTTCACATTGATCCTTCTTAATGATGGGCGGGTATTCGGTTGTGGATCAAACGAGAACGGGGAGCTTGGTCTAGGAGCTGAATTACGTTATACAGACAAACCAATGCCCAACGGATTGAGTGACATTGAGGATGTCACGAGTGGCCTCAACTTTGCACTATACTTGCAGCGTGACAGCGGGAGGATATTTGGGACAGGAAGCAACCTGTTTGGTCAAATGTGTATGGACACTGACGGCCTTCCCTTAGACACACCCACGGTGAGGTCATTTTGGACGAGAATTTTGCATGTGATATTAGCTCCTTTGAGATGTTTTGATCTAACACACATGATATGAAACCATCTCCTTCAAACTCGGTGACTTCACAGGCACTGGAAATGGGAAATACTGCAGACATCGAGGCTGGTCGAGAGTCATCGTATTTCCTCACCCAAAATGGCATTGTCAATGCATGTGGACGCAACAATGAGGGGCAGCTTGGAGATGGGTCCAGAATAGACTCTGATTCCCCTGTGAGGGTGGAAATTCCCAGTGGTGTCAAGATTAGAAAGTTGGGCTCTGGACCTTCCTCAGCTGGTGCCTTTTTTATAGGTGACGATGATCTTGTCTATGGTGTGGGCCAGAACTATCGCCACCACGTTGGTATAGGAGTTATCGGCTCCCAAGAGGTCCCTGCTCTTTTGGAGTTTGATGCCCCCCTAGGAAAGTTTGATATTGAGAAAGTGTCAGCGAGTGGTTCACATACAGTGGCTCTCGCGTGTTTCATCGAGACAGATGCTCCCACATTTTTCCCGACTGCGTCTCCATCTTCAGAGGTAAGTTTATCACCACTAGAAATGTGACACTGATTTAGCTTGGAATCACCCCTCATGACCAGTACTCATGATTTTTTGGCGACAGGAGCCAACATCATCGCCTACATCATATCCAACTCACGAGCCTTCGGTTTCTCCTACTGCTGTGAGTTCGAAGTGCCTTGTTTCTGCTGGTAATAGTCGACCCATTCTCATAGCTTCTAACACTGACCTCAACACTACGTCTATTTGCAGGCGCCATCAATGGGAGAGCGTGAGTATTGCATCACTGTAACATTTTATTCAGGATTATTTGGTGCTAATATCATTTTTGCTCTGCTCCCAATCATCAGAATGCCCATGGTGGTACTGGGGAGGCGATGAAGGACGTGGGGATGTTGTTGGTAAGAACCAGGAGACTCCTGACTTCCAGCCTGAAGAGGTCATAGATGTGAGCGCAGGATCAAGGCATACTTTCATTATTGATGAAGATGGAGTTGCATATGTGAGCGGCTTTATCGAAAGTCTGACAGCTTACGAAGGCCACATGGGCATCAGGCGTGGCTCTCTAGAAGAGGGAGCAAATGACTGGATGACAATCGACTATGTGGGTGGTAGAAGTGGGCAGACTGATGTGGCTCCCGAATTCAAGCTGGTCTACGCTGGTGCTGGTGCCCCCGGAGATTCCCGCGACATGCATTCTGCACTAGTTTCTGTGGACGGTGATCTGTATCTAGCAGGAAACAACGAACTTGGCCAGTTATGCACTGGGGACCTTCAATCGAGGGATGTGTTTACACTGGTGACAGGCATTCCTGGGCGGGTAAAAGCGGCTGCAGTAGGTCTGGACTTCACTCTCATCCTGCTCGAGGATGGCCGGGTATATGGCTGTGGATCAAATGAGAACGGTGAACTGGGTTTGGGAGAGAAGAAAACATCAACTTCCAATCCTGAGTTCACTGGATTGAGGAACATCGAGGACATATCAGCTGGCTTGAATTATGGTCTCTACTTGGAAAGAGATACAGGGAAGGTGTTTGGCAGCGGAAGCAACTTGTTTAGTCAGTTGTGCGAGAGTACAGAGGGAGATCCCGTCTACAAATATAAGGTGAGTTCATGACAAGATGGTTCCCCACTGGAGGGCTCTTGCGTTATGTCATGACGACTCAACCCAATGCTTCTCTTGATATAGGAACTTGCTGTCAGCAAAGTCGCTGCTATTATGGCTGGTCGAGAGTCGTCTTACTTCCTCTACGACAATGGAACGGCTGAGTCATGTGGCCGAAACGACGAGGGACAACTTGCAGATGGAACCTTCGTGGACTCAGACAAGCCAGTCAGGGTCAATGTGCCCAAGGACTTCGATATCCGTGCAATTGGCTCGGGGCCATCATCCCAAAGTGTCTTCTTTATTGGTCCCGATGACATCGTCTACGCTGCTGGTCAGAACTATCGATACCAGTTGGGTATTGGCGAGATAGGCTCGAGGGAATTCCCGATACTGGTGGAGTTCGATGATGGACCAAGCACAATGAAAGAGATTCACAAAATCTCTTCAAGTGGGACTCACACAGTGGCAATGTCCTGTTTCATATTCACCGAAACACCCACCACATACCCTACCTCATATCCGACCGCCGAGCCTACGATGTACCCGACGGAAGAGCCCACCTTCGTGCCTACAGAAGAGCCAACATTTACCCCCACTGACGTAAGTTATTCGTTTCGAAGAAACTCCTGATATCTCCACTTGCATTGTCTTCTTATTTGTGCACTAATTCTGATGGAAAATCTTTCTGCATTACAACAGTCGCCAACAGAGGAAACGTTTGAACCAACTTTCTCTCCAACAGAGTACCCAACAATTGTAAGAAGTTTGATGTCATTATTACAAGTCTGTTTTTTTTTTACCCCTATATCTGACATCGCGACTTCTTTCTACTCTCGGCTTTCGCGTCGCAGTCTCCCACTGAGGTCAGTGTACAGCTAATTTCGCTTTGGTCATGCATGCTATTTCTAGGGATGCTTCTGACAGTAATGGATTCATTCCATTTTATTTTGCCATCATAGTATCCCACTGCCTTGACAGATGAACCAACCTTTTCTCCGACCGATAATCCTACTTTCTCCCCAACTGAGGTAATAAAAGAGACACAGGCTTCCTATTGTTTTTTCAATGCCGATATCAAGACTCATTCACTTGATTTCTGCCCACTTGTAGAACCCAACATCGTTGACGCCATTCCCTACAACATCTCCGACATACACTCCGACCTTTTCCCCGACCGAGGTGAGTAAAGAGTCTGTTCGAGTATATCTTATTCATGCTTTTATCAAATATCAGTAGGCCGATCATTCACAAACTTCAATCTTGTTCATTACCAGAACCCAACATCGTTGACACCATTCCCTACAACATCTCCAACGGATGATCCGACGTTTTCCCCAACCGAGGTAAGGAAAGAGTCTGTTCGGGTGTATGTTTTTAATACTTCTCAAATATCATTATGCTGACCATTCACACACTCCAATCTTATTAATTACAGAACCCAACATCGTTGACGCCAATCCCTACATCATCTCCAACGGATGATCCGACGTTCTCCCCAACCTATGTAAGAAATGAATATACTGGGTTTCACTATACTCTTCCACATTTTGTGCCTTCATTTGATGATAGACTAACTCGACAACTCAACTCTTCTTTATTTGAAGAATCCAACATCTATAACCCCAATTCCTACGGACAATCCCACATACGCTCCCACATTCGTCCCCACTTTCGTGAGTTTTAGTTTGATGCTGGCTTGAAGCATGAGTAAAGTTGTTGCTTTCTCGTACCCATTCTGGAACCTTGATTAAACCAAAACATGTTCTTTATCCCAAACTCAGTCCCCAACCCTGACCCCGGGCAATTGGTTTTATTGGGGAGCCGAAGAAGGAAGAGGAAACACTCTTGGAGATAATCAGCAAGTGCCCGATGAGGTCCCGGACGAAATTATCGACGTGGCTGCTGGATCAAGACATACCTTTCTCATCCGGGGGTGAGGAACTGTCGATGCTGCATGCATGTCTTTGTTCAAACAATGCCATTTGTGTTCTCTAAGCCACTGTTTTGGTTTTCATTTTCAGTGATGGCTCTGCTGTTGTAGCAGGTTTCATCGAGTCAGACTTTTCCTACCGTGGGCACATGGGGCTTGGAGCAGTGGATGAGGGATACGTTGATCCAACGATTATTACCACAGTGGTTGATTCCAATGGTGATTTAGTTGATGCGCCTCAGTTTGAACGTGCATACGCCGGAGTTGGAGTACCAGCTGATTCTGGAGACATGCACTCTATGCTGATTGCCAAGAATGGAAGGGTTTACACCGCTGGAAACAACAACAAGGGACAGCTGTGCTTAGGAATCAACGATGACTATCTTGACCTGTTCCACGAGGTACCTGGTATTAGAGCGCAGGCTGGCGCAATTGGAGATGAATTCACCTTGATTCTGACTGAAGATGGTGAGGTCTTCGGATGCGGTTCCAATGAAGTGGGGCAGATAGGGCAGGGAGAGAACGTTGATTTTGTGAGTGGTTATCATGTTCGACAGCACGGCATATATGAGTCATACAAATCATGTATAACTGCTGACACTACTGACGAATTTCTACTCACAGGAAAACAAGCCCACGAAAATCGATGATCTCGAGGATATTGATGATGTTACAGCCGGCCTCAGCTTTGCCCTCTTCCTTGATAGAGATTCGTCAAGGGTATTTGGAACTGGCGGGAATATCTATACCCAGCTCTGTGGGTTCACTGAAGGGGTGCCATTTAGAGAAGTGCGGGAGGTAAGATTTTTGCTCGTATGAATACAGAATCCTTTTCTTGTGTGATTCCTTGTTCATTTTTGGCTAACAACGTTGGGCGATTCTTCTGTGCTGGCCTCTTCATCAACTTTTAGATCATTTTCCAGGGAAACACCCCTGATATTCTTCAAGTGGAAGCAAACAGAGAATCTTCCTACTTCCTTTTGGCGAATGGAAGGGTCCGAGCGTGCGGAAGAAACGACGAAGGCCAACTCGGTGATGGTACATTCGTCAATACTGACGGGGACAAGAACCAATACGTCAACGTTGCCATTGATGACGACATTGTCAGAGTGGGCTCCGGGCCCAGTGCGCAAAGCGTATTTTTCATTGGCGAGACGCAGGTGTGGGCGGCCGGCATCAATGATCGCTACCAACTGGGTATAAACGAAATTGGATCGCGGGAAACCCCAGTTGTGGTCGAGTTCGATGGTCCACTGGAAGTTGAATTCGTTTCTGCTTCAGGAACTCACACCGTTGCCAATGGCAATTACCTGTGAGGAGCCAGTCCGGCCATATATATGTAGTACAACACAGTCCAAATGCGATATCAACAGCTACCAACAAACTGATCATGCAAGAAAAGATTCATTTATCTTTCATAACTCATGCTATAGAGCACTTTATGTTCGATGTAAAATAAGATCAGACTATCGGTCGACTCCTTATCTTGATTTTGGATTGACTCGACGTTGCATCCATGTGAACCCGAAAATTCCGTCGCTCTTCCTCTTCCACAGTGTTGCATCACACTTTCTACTCAAGATTGGCAACGCGATGTTGGGTATTTTCTAGCATACTTACGGGTGCATTAGCGCTCACCACATCCAACATTGACTCTTCAGCCCACTCGGATCCGGACACAAATAAATAATGGAGACCCGTGCCGTTGACCAGTGGGCGCCGCGACCCAACTTGCCTTGGACCATGTTCAACGTTTTTTTCGCGCATTCAACACGACTTTATAAGTATACGCCGCTCAACTCATCGAACCCCGACACTTTCTCGCAACCAAACAAAACGGCGCCGAGTTCCAAACCCCGCCGCTCCACGTAAAGTAACCCATTCCCAGCATTATTGTCTCTTCGCATCCCGCGTCGATTGGAATTAGGCGCAACTCGTCCACCATCCCACCCCATATCACGGACGAAATGATATCGCCTTTGCAGTGAGGGGCATATCGATTAAATAGAGATGTTGAGGTCGCCGATGAAAAAGCCGATGACCCTACGCTGTATTCGAACGTTCGATCTAGGAATTCATCATCTGGCCCTCCACTGCTTGAGCGAAATCGATTGATGCCCTTGTTAAAAGAAGATGAAGGAGGGTGATATACCTTTCCCAACCAAGGACGGCCTCGCCCGAACAGTTTGTTTGTGATGAAATTGGTGACTGGAGTCTACAAAAGTTGCGAGCGAAGCAGAGTGAGGTTTCTCCCCAACAGTTTTGGTAAAGCTTCTCTCGCAGTCATCGTCACTCACCAGTATCGGACCGTTGTCCAACAAATACCCGTCATACCTCCAACCCTCCCCGTCGTCGCAGAAAGCCAAACCAGAGGACTCGGGGGAATCGCAATGCATGAATAGTTCCACGAGGTCCCTCTTTTTCATCCTCGAGAGGCCCTCGACGGCTTCAACGGCCGAGGCCCATCCTTCCGTTTGTGCGACGGGGGGAGGATGCGACGGCGAGTCCGGTGGCGACTGCTGCAACTGGCGCCGACGCTGCCGGACGAGAGCATAGGTCTCATAAACGTTGGACACGGATGCCGCGGACAATATTACTGTTGCCGCTCCGGCTACGGCGGCGGCGACGGTTGCTATGGGCTGTACAATCATCATCAATGGTCGACGTCGGCCGGCGCGGCGGAGTGGGGAGGCGACGACGATGAATGACGAATGACGAGGGAAACCGTCGGCGTAGAAACTTTTATCTGGAAGTTTCGTGAAATCCTTTGATTCATGAAATCCTTTGATGTGAGAGAGAATCTGAATCTTGGCGAAACAACAGCGATCTTTGCCAGCCATCATTCAGCAATCAAGCATCAGCAGCCATCAGCAGATCCATCAAGCTCGCACCAAGTTCAAGCCGTTACTGATGAAAAATCCTTGTCCGGTGGCGTGGCTACCAGAGTAGAGTGCCCTCCACCATGAACCATGATCCCACAACTAAAAGGGAGCCGATCGAGGGAGCTGCACAGGCTGCTTGATCCGGTTGCGTCGAGAATAAACAACTAACAGAAAACCATGGTTGATGACACCCCTCTCATCCCATCCGGCGACGAGGCCGTCAAAGAAGAAAAGCAAGGAACCATTGTCTGCACTAGTTGTTGCGACAGCAGACGCGCCGTGATAATCATCAACATACTTTGGATCATTGGGAATATCGCGTCGTTGATCAGTTTGGTCTTGGCCGACAACAATCTCGACCACTACGACGAAAAGACCCAAGATGACATCAATAGTTACTACCTCCAGGGATTAATTATGTCCGGCTTGTCCTTAGCCATTGAGATCATCGTGATCTCCGGCGCAAACATGTACAACTACTGGATGATTTGGCTCGGAGTGGTGTGGATGGTGGTGTATTTCGCGTGGAACATGATCACTGTCTCCAAAATTGCAAGCGACTATGGCGGCGAATTCCCCATCATTGATGCTGTCGTCAGCACTCTTTACCTTGTATTTGCCATGTATTGCCATACCCTTTTTGCGTCCGAGGTGAAGAAGGGAATCATGTCGCCTGAGACTTATCCTAGGGAGCGCCATTCTTGTTGCTGCGCCTGAGCTGATCGGTTTCGTCATCGGTGATTGGCTGGCTATCTAGTACTTGCAAAGGGGCAAAAGTGGCTCACTTACTAGACACTAATTATTCATTATTCGGCATCTGCCTATTTGCAAAGCGTTGCGCCGCCAGCCTGAACAAAGTGTGATTGCTTACCGATTTGCTAGC
Organism: Thalassiosira mediterranea; assembly: GCA_036939795.1. Taxonomy (NCBI): domain Eukaryota; phylum Bacillariophyta; class Thalassiosirophyceae; order Thalassiosirales; family Thalassiosiraceae; genus Thalassiosira; species Thalassiosira mediterranea. Next base: position 11,903 of record JALLBE010000641.1, read on the forward strand.
TAATATAGAAGTAGCGTCATAGAGCTAGATGCCCAACATTATGCAACATATTATCTTCTAGTCAAGTAGGTAGATACATGGTTGAATCAGGCTGAACCAATATCGTACATACGGACAAAGTGTTCGTTCGACATAATTCGAACAATGTCGCGGTAGGATTTCAGGCAAGAAGATATGGGTCTGGTTTTGAGTATCATTGGCGCAACAGAGAGGTTTACAACCGAGTGTCCTACATTCCTTTGAATTTACTACTGTATGGTATGGTAATAATTTCTTTATTCATCTTCCATAAATCCATGGTGACACCAACAATCAAGCAGACTTTTCCCATCGTTGCTAGTATTTGTTCTCGGTCAACTCGTCCACATTTTCTGTGCATTCGCCCATATCGCTTTTTCAGGCAATAACACCAGAAGTCATGGTCCTTCGACGGGCAAGAATGAATATGATCATCGTATGATAATACATTCATAATCAAGATCGTATTCAAAACATGAAGTACGATAAGTAGAGACCGAGGGAGGCGTTGTTCTGTTGTAATGTGTCGAGGTAATATATTCTTTCACGGAGCAATTGTGCACATTATGCATCGACAATGCCGCCCGGAGTGATGCGGAACTTGGCAACCTCCTCCTCCTCCCCCCGCCCGTCCCGGCCGCCGCCGCCTCCCCCGCCGCTCTTTCGGCACGACCTGCCGTAATGGCTCCGCAGCGACACGTTCACCACCCTCTCCTCCGCGAGGGACAGCCCCGCCACCGGGCCGTCACCGTAAAAGTCGGCCGGGTGCCCCGACCGGCCGTCGCCCGCCCGCGATCGGTCCGGCTCCAGCCAGAGGCCCACGTCGGCGACGTGCCAATACCGTCCCATGGCGGGCTTGTTCCGCGACTTCCGCGACGACGTCGACGACGTCGTCCTTCCGGGCCCTACGTCGTCCGACGGCCGCTTCCCCACTGAGCCGTTCGTCACGACCACGGCGAATCGCCTCGGCGGGCGGAATGATCCGCCCCTTCCGCCGCCCCCGACGTCTCCTCCTCGGCATGATCCCCCGGGATGGCCGTCGTGCACCCTCGCCATCCTTCGAAGGACCAGCGCCGCCTGGTTCAGCAGCGCGGGTCCCGAGGCGTCTCCGCCGGAGAGGTGGTGGCCCAGGCATCCCGAGGCCGAGTCGATCACCAGGAGCGTCCCGTCTGTATCATCGCAATCTCCTCCGTTGTCGCGAATCTCCTCCTCGCCCGTCGTCGTCGTGCCGATATTACGATTATTGCGACGGAACGCCGCCTCCTCCGAGTCGATGCGGGCCAGCGTCGCGAGCAGCGAGTGCGCGTCGCGGCATCCCGCGACCGAGACGCGACCGAGCGCCGAGAGCGCCTCGGATCGGGCCTCCTCGATAGAGTCGCCGCCGGATACCCTCCCCTTCGCGAGCTCAAGACAAACAGCGAACAATCTCCTGCTCAGCGCCCTGCGGCTCCCGCCGCCAATAATGTAACGCACCCTGAAACGATTCTCCAGCGTGGCGCGCGCGGCGACGCAGAGCGCCAGCTGGGTCTTCCCGCTGGAGGGAGGGCCGGCGAATTCGGTCACCATGCCCAGGGGCACGCCGCCCGCGGACGACGCGTCGCCATCGTTGCCGCCATCGTTGCCATCATCTCCCGGCCCATCGTCCGCGGATATTAATCGACGGTACGGCGCCGGCATCGACCAACCCTCGTCGAATCCCGCGAAGGAGGGATGGGGAGCCAACAGCCTATCGACGGAGGCGCTCCCGGTCCCGATGCAGCGGTCGCGCCCGTGCCCTCGTCGTCGTCGTCGACCTCGCTTGAGGAGGAGGGAGACGGCGCACATTTCAAGCGCGGTCGTGGATCCGGGAACCAGGGTAGTGCGCGATGAGTCGCCTCGCTCGTCCTCGGCGACGCCGCCCCTCCTCCCGTCGTCGTCGCCCTCGTAGTCGCGACCACCGCCTCCTCCCCGACAAATCCCTCGAAGGCCCTGCTTGATCTCGTCGGCATCCCGTCCGTATCCCGCGTATGGATCGTACGCGATTTCCCGCGCGACGGCCGCGCGTACCGCGGCGACGTCCGACCGACGCACGGCCAGGGAGGATGCGAGGCGAGAGGGATCGCGGGAGAGGAGGGCCGAGGGGGTTCGGACCGGGATGTGGACGGGGGCGGGCGCGGAGGCCGGCGCCGCGGAGGAGGAGGAGGAGGAGGGGGCGGCCGAGGAGGACTTGCCCGACTTCGAAGTCGAGGATAGTAGGCCGCGAACGCGAACGTCGCGCCCGAGGTCGCCGCCGCCGTCGTCGTCTTCGCGGGGTCGCTTGATGTTGTCATTGGCCGCCCCGGAGAGGAGGCGACGTCGCGTCCGGGGGTGGACGTTCGCCTGCCGCAGCGTCGGCATCGTCGTCGTCGTCGTCGTCTTCGCGTCGCCGCCGATCGAGGGTGAGGAGCGAGCGTCATTGATCCGTCGCGTCGGGCGTCCGTCGGCCGTCGGTCCCGCGGGCGCGCGCGGGGCGCGGGCCGCGGGCCGCGGGCACGTCGTCACGGCTGGCAAGAAGTTCAAACGTGGTTCAAACAATATTTGAAAATTTTTAACACCTTTCAAATCTTAATACGAAAGAACTAGTACATAATATCTTCACAGTTCAATCTTATTCAATCGCGGTCAAAAATGTTTCACAATTATTCAAACGTTGCAACTTGCACACTCAGAGAAAAATTAAAATTTACCTGTGCCACCTCGCGTGAATCGATCTTTTTTCGTCCGAAATTTGACGATT
>JALLBE010000642.1:0-14708 GCA_036939795.1 Thalassiosira mediterranea
CAATCCGCTCAATACCGCGAGAACCAGGGCCCAGGAAGGGCTCCTCCCTCGCCGGCTCCAAAATCAGGCCATCTGGCGCTAAAAAATACTGTCGGGTCTTGGGCGGCTCCCCATCGCGAGGGCCGGTCCCCAAACCGCCAAAGCCCACAGCACCACCCCCCTGTCCATCAATTTGCTCGATATTGCGATTGTGAGGGACCAGGAAGGGCTCCCCCCTCGCCGGGTCCAAAATCAGGCCATCCGATTCAGAAAAATGTGCCCGGCCCTGGGCGGCTCCCCATCGCAAGGGCCGGTCCCCAAACCACTGCAACTCCCGTCCCCATCCCCCTTCCCATCAATCCGCTCGATCCCACTGGATACCATGGCATGACCGTAGCGGCCCTGATGCTCGCGACGGTCACGAAGTTGTCGCTACTCTAGCGAGGTTCAACTTGAAGCGCGAGGACGATCGCGACCGCCCTGTCTCGTCGCCGATGCGGATGGACATCTCGGAGGTATTGCGACGTAGGGCGGATCCGCGTGTCGTCTCGGACAATAAGACGGCCAGGGAGTGGTGCGCGTCCTCCAATTGTGAAGCAGTGGTGGGCGAGGCCTCGAAACTCGCGACGCGTCATGCGTTGAACTTGAGGTTGGTTTCGACCGCGACGCCGGCGACGGTGTCTTCGACATCCATGCGACCGGGCAGGCCGACGAGGCCTATGAGCGACCGGCGACGTCGCTTTGGGCAGACGGCGGCGGGGCAGCTGCCGTTTTGGACCAGGTTGGAGGGCGTGCTACCTTAGGTCCGTATGGCTATGGTCCATGGTCCAATTGTGCCATCGCATCAAATCTGGGATTTGGGTTATTATTCGAAAAATAAAGAAATATCTGACTACACGTGGATACGCTTGAAGTGTAACATGTGGGTTTCTTGATTTAATTTTGCACAAGTCGAGTGGTTGTCGCAAACATTCTGGCGCCAGCCAGACCATCTGTCTACCAACATTGCTTCTTGGTGGGCACCCCCCCTCTAGTTATCCTCGTGATAAAAAATCTTATGGGCCAACTTCGACCTTCCGAGACGCAAGCAAGACTTCCTCACACATGTTGAAGATCCAACGACCCACTTATTCCTACGTGAAGTGGTAGGAGAGCACAAAACCTTGTGTCGGAGGATCACCTTCCAAAATGCTTCCGAAGCCTAAAAATAGGGGGGTTATTGGAAGGGGAAATTCCCGTAAAGAAATATGCCACTCCTTATGAACATGCCATAATATTCCTCGCACTTGAAAACACACTTCCTTTCGTGAAGACGCAACCCCAGCCGAGCGCGCACCGCTGATAATGACCCGCTTATTGCATCTTAAGACACATGTTCACAGTGACGACATTGCCACAGTCGAAAGTGTAGGATGGCAGTGCCACGCGTGCTCTGCCATGAATGAAAATCCTTTTAATGACATCTGCACACAGTGCTCAACACCCCGTGCAGACCCCAAGGATGACGAAGACAAGAAATGGGCACATATTGAAACCAACGATGAAGACCTTGACACAACACCAAACCCCTGTGTAGCGGCAACAGGGCCAGTACCAAAGCCAGGCGATAACCATCGAGAAGTTCTTGAGGAAGCCGGTAATGAGAGACCATCTTTGGCCATGTCTGAGAGATCTAGTGTTGATAATCACCACCATCATTTCACTGACTTAGGCTTGCCACAAGCTGTGGCAGTGGTGATGTCTCCATCGCCGGTGCAACAAAATGAACATCACCCCCAAACATTCACAGTGGGTCAACCAGCTAGACTTGATGTTGAAGAGGGGTGGCAGCAAGTTTCTCAGGCACCATCAGAGAACAAGGGACCAAGCCACACAGTCCAGCAAGCATGGCGAGAGTTCATTTTAGCACTTTTACTGATCACACTGATTATTGCTACTGCAGTCATAGTTCCAGCTGTATTGTTGACAAAAGGCACAAGCGACAATGAAGCAGTGGCTTCAAATTCCTCACCAGATACTCAGAATGCAATGCTTGGCGAAGGCACAGGTTACAACACACCTGAAGCGCCCCATCAGCATCGCAATGCAACTTTTGGCGCAGGCGTGAGTTTGTTGCGTTTCGCTCGTAGACCAGCTTGCGTCAACGTCTTGATGTTTTGCTCCCTGCTGCTTTTCATCAGAGTGTCGATGACAATGAATCATCCAGAGAAGCAGAGCGTCAATGGAATACTTCTGGGCCCAGTCCTACTCCGTCACCTGCATCTGTACCTGCATATGTGGACAATGGCGATGCCGAGGACTCCGACGACTCGAATAGTATAGCCACATCAAATGTATTGCAGAGCATTCCAACGACCACAACAACAAGCCCGTCTCAAATCCAAGAGGCGACGGACAGCACGTCTGAGTGTGCATCACTCGTTGGTTGGCCTTCTACTTTCCAAGAGTCCTTTCCCTCATATCAGATAACTCGACAAGAGGAACTTTCTTCATTGCCAGCAACGTTAAATGACGAGTGTTCACGTACCACTGAAATTGATGTCAGCAAACTCCCTTTGATAATCAAGGGCAGTACCCGAGGGACAAGAATACTCCAGCAAAAAACAGAATTCTGTGGACTTGGAAAATTGAATAGAGGTGTTTGGTTCTCAATTACCAGCGATATCGCGCGCTTGATCAATATCGAATATCATCTTTCATCGGAGGACGGACAAAAGGGTAAATTCTGGCTCTTTTCCGGTGACTGCAACTCTCTTACATGTCGACTCCTCCCACCCCCCATGGAAAGGACCCCCACATCATCGTTCAACACCATCCTAGATTCACTATTTCGGGTAAACGCAGGGACCGCATACTATCTATTTCTATCAGGAGAAATGCTTTCTACAGTCGGTGATTATGAGCTCAGGATTGCAAGCATTTCAGGCACTTGTTCAGAAGCACAGTATATTGGGGGAAACTTAATTGACAAGAGGAGAAGGTTGAGCCAATCTGTGGCCAAACCATTTTGGCCATACCTCAATTCAATGGGCTCTACATTCAATGAGGCGTCTTCACCGTTTGCAATTCAGACTGCCATCAAGGAAGACTTGCAAAGAAGGCCATCCTATGGAGAGGTAAAGCAACACCGAATTATGGAGGCGGCAGATCAACAAGAGTGTGTCCTAGAAGGTGTCTGGCATAGCTTCGTTGGACCAGGCGAAGATGTTCAAGTTGCAATTATGATAAACACAACAGATTTGACTCAATGGAAAGCTTCAATATTCAAGGGTGAATGTGATAGTTTGGTTTGCACCGAGACTGCTCTTGCATAGATCAAGGATTTCGAATATTTTGGTCGTAATTACAACGGCCTGATACTGTTCGAGTTCTTTGCTGAAAGATGCAAGACTCATTACTTGGTATTCGGTGAACCGACAGGTGGTTCACATTGGCTTCCCAACGTGTTTCGGAAGTCGTGTATTGATTGGTAAGATTATGTTCAAATATTGGTTGATGTGATGATTCTGTTCTGTTGACTCAATCTAGCTCCTGTCATATCGTAGCCTCTCTGGTGTTTTGTGAGCATAAGAAGTAGCTTCAGTTGCTGACACTGTTTGAAAGCCTGGTGTTGTGTTTCGGAAGTCGTATCGATTGATTGGTGAGCGGATTTGTAAATGTTAGTTGTTTGATATTGTTCTATTTGACTCAATCTAGTTTCCCCAATGTTCTCTTAGCCTCTCTCGGTGTCGCGTGAGCACAAGAAGTAAATAGTTGCTGACGCTGTTTAAGAGCACGAGTTTTAGCCCACACTGGATGCTCTCTCCAGACCTGCAAATAGATGTACAATCATGCGACTGGTCGATCTCTTGGTCTGAGCAACGACCGGCACCGTCGCCTTAAGTGCCATAATGCTTGCATCTTATCTTCAACTTTTGTCTGCGTTTGAGCGTGAGCGGCGGGTACCCGAAACGGCTTGAAAGTCATCCTCTCAGATCGCCTCTTCGTGATAGATGACCACACTGGTCATATTACTTTGTAGTCATCATTGGCACCAGACCGTTTCTGCCCTTTCTGCCCCTGTCCTTTTGGGCGGCGCTTGTCGAACCCGCCCTTCGCCCACGCCTCCCTCAGCTTTATGCTCAAGAGCGACTTCCCGCCGCGACCCCTCCTCGTGCACAAATTGTCGTACTCGATGTTCAGCCGTCTCATCCACCTTAGCATCAGCGGCAGGCACGGCGGCTTCGCGAGGAGCCTCGCGAGCATCTTCTGCCCGGGGGAATCGTCGCCAAACACACCCCGTGCCTTAGATTTGCGCTCGAGCTCCGGGAGGATGCTGGTTGCAAACAGGTCTCGCATCAATTTGGCCGTGAGCTCATGTATGTGGTCATTTGCAAGTCCGATGAACATATCCTTCGCCTCAGGAAAGTGGTCGAAGATTCGGAATGTCTCCCAGCTCTCCCTCGCGATGACCAGCCTCTTGGGGTGGGCGAAGGTATTCGCGACGCGGAATTGCTTGTTCCACTTGGGTATCGACTCCCCGCCGTTCGACAGGTTCAGGCCGAGGTCGTTCAGCTCCCTCGACGCCTCGATGCAGCAATCGCGCCAGCACTTCCTCTTCATGTGTCTGATCGCGAGCGCGTAGGCCTTGATCAGGAACATCGCCCTGTGCCTGACCACCATGATGTCGTTGTGGGAATAGAATTCGAGCTTGTCGTCGTTGGGCACCAGCGTCTTCCAGCCGTTCACTGACTCGTTCGCCTTCTTCAGCGCGTCGATGCGTACTCTAAGTCCCTCCGCGACGTCTTCCCCGGGGGGGAAGCCGAACAGCCTCGCGGCCTCCTCCGACCTCCAGAACGCCTCCGGCCTCCCTCTGTTCGGCTTTCGCTTCTTTTTCGGCGGACCTTCGTTCGCATCTTGCGCGTTCGCCGCACCCGAGGTCACGTTGTAGTCGTCTCCGCTGTCGTCATAGCCGTGCCCGCGTCGTCCGAATTTGATCCCCAGCTCGTCGAGCCTCCCGCGAGTCAGCCCCAGGTCGACCCCGGCCCTGTAAAGCTGCCGCACGCGACCCAGGGTCAGGTAACCCGCCACCGCCCTCTGCTTCTGGATCCACTTGGAAAGCGAGGGGGGCAACGAGTCCCCATCTTTCGATTCCATCTTGAACTTCGCCAAGGCCGCCAACTGCTCCTCCCACGTGGGCTCCGGGGGATCGTCCGGCCCGCGGGCCAGGCCGGGATAATTGTGGGGACCGTCCTCCCACGGAAAGGCCATCCTCTCGAGCTCCTCTCGCCGGTCCCTCGCCAGTCCGCCCACCCGGCGCAGGTGACGCTGCTCCCACACCCAGTACGCAAGGAATGGGTACTCCGTCGGATAGACGAACGTGCTCTTGCGTTGGAACACGTACCTCCGCATCTCGTCAAGAAAGTGCCTCCACTCGTGATCCGCGAACCTGCTCGAGGGCGCGAAGTGCCGCTGGCCGTTCAGGGCGAAGTGATGTGCGTCGAACATCCGACGAAAGTGATCCTGCCACTCCATGTATGGGAAGTGGCGGGGGTCATGGGAGACATCCTCCGTCCACGGCGGCCTCCTCATCGGGGAACTCGGACCATCCTCCTTTCCCAACAACGGCACCAGGAGCACCTTCGCCCACACCTCGCCCCCTATTTCCCTTGCCTTTTTGAGCCACTCGACGCACTCCGCCGCGTCCTTCATCACGACGACGGCCTCATTCGGTAGCCTCTGCATCGCCCCCACGCGACAATTCGACCGGTACCCGGGGGGGATGCACTGGATCACCACGGAATCGGGGGCCACGTCTGCGAGGACGGGGAAGGTGCTCCCGCCGCACTCGGTACGATGATCCTTGAATCGGAGGCCGAGTCTTTGGGTGGCCGGGCCGGAGATGTTCATGGTCACGACGAAAAAGTCGCGGTCCAGGGGCGCGTGTGCAATTATGTTAGGCCGAGGATATATTACTTTGGCAGCAGGTGTGAATTCTTTGCTTTTGTCAATGCTGTTGCCAGTATCTTTGCTGAGGTCAACAACCTCATTGCTGCCAGCAACTTCGCTCGTTTTGGCAGCTTCGGCAGCTCTGCTCTTTTCGGCAGCATTGCTCTTTTCGGCAGCTTTGAAGTCGCTTTTGCCATAGCCTATGCTCTTTTCAGCAGCTTTGCTCTCATCAGCAGCTTTGCTCTCATCAGCAGCTTTGCTCTCATCAGCAGCTTTGCTCTTTTCGGCAGCTTTGCTCTCGTCAGCAGCTTTGCTCTCGTCAGCAGCTTTGCTCGTTTCGGCATCTTTGCTCGTTTCGGCAGCTTTGCTCGTTTCGGCAGCTTTGCTCTTTTCGGCAGCTTTGCTTGTGACGGCAGCTTTGACGTCGCTTTTGCCATCGACTATGCTCTCCTCGGCAGCTTTGATCTTTTCAGCAGCTTTGCTCTCCTCGGCAGCTTTGCTCTCCTCGGCAGCCTTGTTTTTCACACCATCTTCACTTTTGCCACCGACTTCGTTCACGGCACCAGATTTTCTTCCGACCGCAGCCTTTGCTTCGCTTTTGCTATTGGATTTCGTGGGAGGAAGAAGTTTCAACTTCTTCTTTCCTTCGACCTCGTCGCCCACGCTCGCCCGCCTCGTCTGCGCCAACAACACATCGAGGAACGCCCCGATTCCGCCCCCGCCGCCATCTCCCGCTATCCTCGCCCTGGCCATGGCATCCGCGCATTCCGCCGGAGACTTCGGATGCACCCTGCCGATGCCCTCGCTCGCGAGGGAGATGACGCAGCAATTCGAGCGGTACTCGGGTGGTATCTGACTCCGAAGCGGGGAATCGTCGGAAACTCGTACGAGCTCCGCCATCCCAAAACTTTCGTTGTGGTCGATCGTCAGCCCGAGCTCGACGGGTCTCGCGTCGTCGTCGCCGGAGAGCGGGGGCAGGAGCAGCGAGAGCAATCGACATTTGTGCCACGACGCGTCCTCCTCGGAGGATTCGTCGTCGTCCGCCGCCCCGAACTTGGGTACCCTCCCCATGAATTCCATCAGCTCCCTCCCCTCCCGTCGTTCCCTCCTCGTGGCCCGCATGGCGTGGACGTCGGCCGCGAACGCGACGAGACGCTCCCGCCGCCTTCGATCATCCTCCCGGGCGGCCGGCGGGGCCTCCGCGACGCCCGTGGCGGCCGCGGGATCCTCCTCGTCCGGGCGTTTTCGCTTCCCCGTCGCGCCGCGATCCTCGATCTCCGCATCGGCGACGGCGGCCGCGGTCGTTCCGTCGGCGGTTCCGCCGTTCGAAAAATCATCGCCGGAGCCCGCCTCCTCGTTTTTACCCCGGTCGTCGTCGTCCGCGACCGTCGACCGCATCCTCTTCGACGCGTCGTCGTCGTCCCCGCCGCCCTCGACCATGTCCTCGACGCCGGCCTCGTCCAGGGGTTCTTCCGCCGCCTCGAACTCGTGCAGGGCGACTTCCGGCTCATCATCGCCGTCGCCGTCGCCGTTGCCGTCGCCGTCGTCCTCGATCCCTCGCTCCTCCCGCTCCGCAGACGCCGGGGGGGGAGGCCTTCGGTCCCCCCTCGCCCCCTCCCCCTCCCCCTCCCCCTCCGGGGCGGCTTCCGCCTCCTCGGCTTCGAGCTCCACGGCGTAGGGCATGACGGCGCCGTGACGCGTGAATGTATGAAACGAAAACGGCGAAAGGCGAACAATAGAGACAATGGGAAATCGGAAATGAAAATTGCGTCAAATCTGATAAATACGTACATACACACTACACGGGCAAGGAAATCGGAAATACGTTCGGAAATACTGCATACGGAAATACGACCATTACATGCAGGAATCAATATTAAACATAGCGCCAACCTGCGCCAACACCTCCGCCCTCCATCATTCACCCTCCATCCTATCCTCCCATAGATGGCGATGCCACGCGGCCACCGCCCGACTCTCGCCCGCCTCGAGACCAAAAGATCATGTCGGACGAATGGACCTTCGTCTCGCACAGCAAGGCCTCGAAGCATCGCCGCCGCGGCGGCGGTGGCCGCCGCGGTGGTACCGCGAACGGGCATCGGAATGCAGCCGGTCATCGCGCAGTCGCGGGCACCGGCGGCCTGTACGGAGCTTCGTCGTCGCAGCGGGAGGGCGTCGGCGGTGGCGGCGTCGGTCGGCCGAATATGAACGAGGGGCAGATCGATCCGGCGCGAGTCGAGAATGACGTCTTGGAATGCTTGCGCGCTCTGGAGGACCAAATGCGTCGCGACAAATCGTTTAGTTCGCGTTTGATGGCATCGCTGGCCATGGCCATGACATCGTCCTCCGATGTCCGAAACAGAGATAAAGGAGGAGATCCATCGATGGAAGGGACGCAAAATGACATCTCTCAAGAAAACTCTGCCGATACATTGCGCATGCGGGAAATAGTGGCTTACGGCATAGGCAACTTTGCCTCATGCCAAAGATTCCAGGCGCCCGTGCTCCAATTGGCATGCCTTTTGCTCATACGAAGATGTGGTGTAAGAGCAACTATCGACAGCAGTCGCTCTGACGAGGGCGACGAAGATGACAAATCGAACAATGGTCCAAATGATACTACGTCGAGATTCGAAAGCGAACAGGAGAAGGTACCAATATTTTACTACGAGCCGTGCATCCTCCCGGTGGAGAAGGAAGTGCTGGAACGAACTTTTCACGTGCATGTCCTCGAATCGAACAATATGGGAAAGCGCACGGTGGAATCCATGTTGGAAGAGCAATGTCAGAAGAGAAAGGCATCTGCGAGCACGGGGTCTTCCTCGATTACTGGGCAAAGTCAATTGTTGCGACACACTCTTTTCTACATGCCTCACTGTCCCATGCGGCTGTATTGCAATGTGCTCTGGGCACACTGGGATCACATATTTCCTCCGGCAGTATCTCGTACAGACCCTGCCGAAAACAATCCAGTGATCATATTTGGAAACAGCTTCCGGGCCTACGACGAGCGGACCATATCATCTGATGCGCGATCGGATGCGACGAATGGCCTGCTTCGTGTCGTCCCCTTCGTCGACGAAATCCCCGCCGGTAGCGATGGCAAAGGCCGCGACGGCGGCGGTGCACGTGGTGAACTAATCGCGGACGCGCTTCGTCACTTGGAAGTGGCGTTCAATGACAGCCATGTGATATCGTTCGTGCAGGATGAGGAAAGGATGGAACGACCAAGCCGCCCGGCCGAATGGATTGCATCGAAGGATGATGAAGAAAACGGAGAGTTAATGTGACTTTGCTCGAAATAATTTCTCACCGTATTGTAGACCTCAAATGACCTTTAGGCACATAGTAGTTCTGGTTTGGGCCACTCCAGGCTACCGCATGCTGAGATAGCCAGAAGCCCATTTAGGCATTATAGGAGTGGATGAAGGACAGAATGGCATATTGGAAGCCCTATGCAAGCTGGAGAATTGATTGCACCGGGTTAGCCGTGTATTGCGACACCTGATAATCGATGGGGAACGTCACGACACAGATGATACGGTAAAGTGGTTCCAGATGGTGGTTGCAGTAGCAGATATTGATACTATATCTAGAGAGTATTCCTGAGAGTTTTTACACATCGAATCGACATGGCGGGTGGGTGCCTTCCTGACGTGTCGAAGCTGGAGGTACTATGTGCGAGAGAATAGCTTTCGCCACTCATCTAAAGAGATAAAAATTACCACTTATGGAGATGTTCCAGCTTCTCCTTTTGCACTTTACGGTTGAACTTCCCTTTGCCATGTTTCTGTTTCCATGCATTCCTTCCTGCTGTGCTCTTCCCATATCCGTCATCATGCATGTCCAGAAATGCTTGATTCTTTCCTTTCTTCATATCATCCTCGTTATCCTCGTCGCCCTCGTCTTCATCGAAGAATTTGCTGTCATCCAAACCTCCCTGCCCATCCTCTCCTACACCAGCACCATCCTCATCCTCCCCAACCAGACCATCCATGTTCACATCTCCATCAAAATTCTGCAAGGGGTCATTGGCTTTGTTCCTCGCCCTGTTGGCTGCTGCGATGCGCTGGCTCCGGGTCTTCTTCTTCCTGCGCTTTCTCGACACATTTTCGTCCACTTGCATACCACGAGGCAGCATGTACCGGGGTACGTGTCCAAGATGGTCCTGGACCTTAGAAATGTGCGTCGCGCGACGGTCATGCTGAAGCAGCTGGAGGTCAGCGGGGTTCTCCTGGAAATGGGCTTGGAGCCGTTCCGAGTTGAGGATCTCAGCTTTGACCTCCGCAGCCCTAGTCTCGCGGATTGCAACCCGGGTGACAGCGCGGCTCACTGCAATGTTCAAGGATGAGATAATGATGTGAGCACAGATTCCAACGTGTGCAAGCACTATTGCTATTGGAGTGCAACGATGCCAGGACACAACAACTTGATAGGCATACATGATGTTTTTGACTGAATCAGCAGAGGGATTTTGCATACTGCAAGCATTGACATTTCGAATCCATGGATATGCTAGACGATGGCACCAATAGCAGTTTTGCTATGAGCTCAAATGGTGTGGCTCGACAATGCCACAATAGCATCACAACGCCTCTTCTCCTCAGATACTATCTAGCGAAAAAGGACTAAATCTTCAATGAAGTTGTCGTAGACAACAACAGCTGCAGAAATGAAACTCCTTTTTTCTTCTTCACAGGAGGTTATTGAAGAGGACGAGCAAGCGGATCTCTACCCCAATGCAACACATCCCACCATTCAGTTGCCGGAGCATCCTAGTTTGTTACAAGTTGCCCAAACCCATTGCCAATCTCAACACTTCACTTTCAACACACAAGTTCACAGTATGCATGAAGCCTATTGGGCCTAGCATGACACTCACCATCTTCGACTCTGTAACGGAACCCCTCAATCTCCTTCAAGTCGAAGTCCAGCGGCCTAGGCTGCATCAGCGCCTCGTCAGCCATTGTATCCATCCCATCCGAGGTAGCTCCTGGCACCTCCTTTAGCCCCTCGTCGCCACCCCCGGCCGCCCCTGAGTCCAACGAGGGCTGACTCTCCCTGATCTCCCTCAGCATCTCCCCCTCCTCCCTCTTCGTGGAATCTACCAGTGTCAACGCTACTCCATCGGCCCCACCCCTTGCCGTCCTGCCGACGCGGTGCGAGTACGACTCCGGACTCGAGGGCATGTCGACATTCACCACGAACGAAACCCCACGGAAGTCGAGGCCGCGGGACGCGCCATACTCTGCGTCGCGCTTCCGCTTGCCCTTCTTCTGCTTCTTCTCCTCCTTCTCCGACGCCTTGTTCCCACGTCGGTCGGTGGCCTCGTCGGTGGCAATGAGGTAATCAAAGTTGCCCACGTTGAAGTGCTCGATGATGTTCAGTCGGCTCCTGAGCGGTAGCTCGGCGTTGAGCACGGCCGATCGTATGTGGAACTGTTCCAGGAAGAGCTTGAGACGATATCCGGCGTCGATGGTGTTGACGAAGAACAGCCCCTTGCCCTTGAGCAGGCCGAGCTTGAGGAAGACGTAGAGCACCAGGTACCTATCCTTGGAGGGCAGATCCAGATAGAATTGTAGGAGGTTGCCCTCGCCCACCTTGCGTAGGGCCGATTCGTCTTCGTCCTCCTCGAGCTTGAGGACGGCAGGGGAGTGCAGAACGACGCCCTTGAGAGCGTCGAGCTCAGGCGAGAGGGTGGCGGACATCAGGAAGCCCTGGCACGTCTTGGGGAGGGATCGCATTATCTCGGTGATGTCGTCAGCGTAACCTAAGCACGGTAGTAAGAGTAATCGTCAGCATCGCAGTTCAATGGCATCAACTCACATGTTGATGTGTATGATGTGTATGATGTGTGTGTGTCTGGGCCAACGATACAATCGGTTGCCTCCAGAGATATGCTACATGTGATTGACACGAGCACTTCTCCAGTCCACGAGACTCACCAAACGAAAGTATCAAGTCCGCTTCGTCCACCACGAGCGTCTCCACGCTCCTCTTCAAATTCAGCGTGCCATTCCTGACGTGCGCCACCAACCCCGCTGGCGTCGCAACCACAATATCCGGTCGGTCCCTCAACAATGCCTCCTGCCTCAGCGCGCTGCTCTTTCCCCCCTTCCCCTTCTTTCCGGGGGAGGTGAGCACGACCGCCTTGACCACATCGGCGCAGTAGTACGTGAGGTCGTCGAGGACGCGGGCGACCTGGTCGCACAGTTCGCGGGTGGGGACCAGAATCACCCCCGCCACGGCCGTCCCCCCCTCTCCGTCTCCGGCATCATCGTCATCCTCGTCGGATGCCTGTCCGCGCTCCGCGAGCAATCCCTTTCGCGCGAGGACCTTCTGCACCACCGGCACGCAGTACGCGAGCGTCTTGCCGCTGCCGGTACGAGCCCGAACCAAAAGGTCGCGTCCCGACGTCAATGCGAGGGGTATGGATTTGGCCTGAACCAACGTCGGGTGGACGTAGTTGAGTCGACTCAGGGCCTTGCGAAGTCGGGCGTCTATTCCGGTGGAGGCGCAGAGGGAGGGGAAGGTCTCCCGACGATCAAGGAGCTGGTCGGACATGATATTATGCCTGGGTTTGACTTCGTGGAGAGGTCGTCCGAGATGATGAACGGTGTCAGATCGTCCCGACGTAGCCGTGTCGACCGATGGATGGACCAAACGCTGGTTGGGTACGATGATTGCCGCCGCCGTCGTCGACTCGGCTTTGAGTCGATGCCGCCGTCGTGCCGTCGTGCCGTCGATGCAGCCAGGGCGGGGATGATGGAGCCATACATAGCAGGATGGAGCCAGGCGGGCGTCAACATCTAGCAAATCCGGGGTTCGCGACAATATCACGGATTTTGGACGTATCTTTCGAAATGCGTGGCTTTCCATCAGGTTATGAGCACCTATCGCTGGTCACCGCGGATCGCTAAAGAAGGAAAACGAAGAACTTGTTGTCCCCCCCCCCCTTGATAGTTTCCAAAATGGCAAACTGGAGCTCCGTCCCACCTTCATAGGTACGGCATACCCTACATCAATACCTGTGCATACATATCTATTTGGTTTTCCTGCCTCTCCAAAATGGCAAACTACGGCATAACCTACAATACATCAACATCAATGCCAGTGCCAGCGCATACATGTGCATGTGTCTGTTTGGGTTTGGCTTTTCTGCCTCGTGGTATTTGTATTCTGTCAACCACTTCTTCATCATCATAAACCCCTTGCCAGCAGCTCATTAGTGATACCGAGAGCGATATGTAACTGTTCGATTAATGAATCCGAGTAAATAGAAGTAGTTCAAGTTCGCCCCCCTGTTCAGCAGAGAGGAATAGACTCATGTATGACTCATGTTCGATATAGATTGTTAAAACTTCTTTGCTGTAGGAGTGCCATATTGCTGTTAACTCTATGCATGGTTAAAAAAGAGAAAGACTCTCCTCGCCTTACCCAACCTCAAACTTTATGAGACATGTAGAAGTTAAGATAATGACAATATCTCATTATAGTTATAGCAAAACAAATGAATCAGAACCGTTTTCTAATTCATCTAGTCATGTGTTGAATCATGTGTTCATGGATATGGAACACCAAACCCAAACAGAAACAGCTCACATCATGCTCATCAAGTCATGCGACATAATTACTGACATTGATTGCCAACAGAAGAATGTTTATCATAACAAAAATTGAAACCGGAGAAGGATAATATGGTGTCTAAGAATGGGATATAAAACATTGAAATTGAAAGGCACATGGCATAGGGATCATAGTCATAGTGATTGGGCCATGAGGCGGTTCAACTTCAAAGTATCGGAGTTGTTTGGGGCCCAAATATGGTCCCTTATTGCATACCTAACTCTAATCTATTTAGAGTTTTTGTCACTCTCTTATATCTCCAATTTCTCACTTTTCCTTGGGTCATGATTATATGAATTCTTGTTTTTTGTTACCTAGGAAGACACATGTTGCATGCACAGAAAAGAAGAAGGGACAAGGGCAAGGGCAAGGGCAGGGGCAAGAATACTGGTGAAGGTAAGCTTTTCATTTTCAACGGTGACGATGCCACTTATTTGCAAAATTCAGTACCTATAGCTATACTGTGATCATTGGCTTTGTCCTGACCCATGGCCATGTTGCTGGTGACCTTATCCACATAGACATAGATATTCCTTCCTTCTCACCAATACCAACACCAACACGCACACGGTTGGTTCAGTTCATGAATATCAAGGGTCTATCCCAATGCCAATATGTGCACGCTGACGTTGCTGCTTCTGTAGCTGAGGCTTTGGTTGTGCTTCATTTGTGCACAACACTGAAGTGAAAGGAAGCCCAAAATATTGATGTGGCAGGGCCGTTATGGCAGGGTGCTACCAAGGTAGACAAATAAAATGGTGACAGGTAGGAAAAGAATTCACTGATTGCTCTATGAAAAGTTCCACTTCAAGATAGAAACTTCTCCTCTCTTCCAGAACAAGCGTCATCATCTCATCGTCAGTCGTTGGAAAATACCCGCATCGTGAAAAGAGGAAAGCTTCGGGGTATGGTAGTTTTATTAATTTTATCATAATAACAAGTCTAAAATTATTGATAAGGGATTTTTCAAATAATACCCCGACTTCCATTCTCTCCCTCCCATCACGGAAGGATCACAGCACAGTCACCATAGGTGTGGTGTTTGCGGAATTCCTACGTAGATTGAAACTAGCTTCTCGAATTTTAGTACGGGGGGCCCTTTTTAGCCTCATACACATCGTCGTAGGTCTTTGCAATGCTAGCAAAACCTCTTCCCGGCGGAGTACCCCCAAGTA
>JALLBE010000643.1:0-14673 GCA_036939795.1 Thalassiosira mediterranea
CCAAGTCAATGTCCACGGCGAACAGCTTCACGGTTTTCATGTTGCATTCATTGTCGACATATGGAAAGTCAGCGAAGAAGAACCCAGCAACATTTCCCGTACGGCCATAGTAATGGATGGCTTGGGTCTGCTCAAGGCAAAGGGTAGCCGCGAGGGCATCATAGTCAACCTTTGGTTGGATGAGACCAGTTCTGTGTAGAAACTTGCGGACTCGAAGAAGTGAAGTGCCCCTCAGCCATAGGAGGTAGGAGAAGGGTCCAATGAAAGTGTAGGCCCAGAGAAAATCAAAGTATTTGACGAATACATGATCCATGTCAAGTTTGATTGCTCTGCCGCTGCCCAATTTTGTCTTCCCGTCCACGTCAAGCGAATTCGTCCTTGCCGAGTATGACCGAGTAAGCAGGGACCGGCGATTCTTGGACTTGTCCATAAACTTCACCCCTTGCAACACTTCATTGGTATCAAAAGTCTCGAACAACTCAGAATTTCTAAGGATCTTCTTATTATTATTCTCCACTCTTTAAGAAGCATGAGAATAGGGAAATTTAGCTCAATTCAATCAATCAAACTAGCATTGCCCAGGCATGGTAGCTATTGCAATGGCATGCACGCACAGAAAGAAAACGAACCTTTTGATGTCTGGTAGTTCCTGGTAACTTGGGCTCAACTCAATATTTCGTTTCAACCGTTCTCCAGCGAAGTGTGTCTCCCATTCCATGAAGACCCAATTTGCGTAAAGTAGGAAGGATACTGTAACCACGGCAGTGGACATGGCCACAACTTGCGGGAACACATAAAACATGAATGCGATAGCTGCCAATGCAACACACAAAAATGCCGATAAGAGATTTGCTGAAAGGAAGTAGAGGCCGATGAGACCTGCTATGGCTGCTCCAGTTATTGTAATAATTTGGGCTCCATTCATGGTCACCATGCCAGAGGAGGCAGGTAGTTCAAGTAATTCGCTGATGTTGTTTATTGCTTCCATATTATTGTAGGTCAGGCTACGATACGGAGTGATGAAGAAGACAAACGAAGATATTGACCGATTTATTTTTTATGGCAGAAGCTTTTGTCGATCTGACCAACAGCAAGGGTTTTGAGCACCTCATCCAGGCAAAGATCGTGACCAAAGCAAGCATGGCTGGACTCCGTCAAGCAGTCAGAGTGGAAGGTGGTCTTGCTTGACAGGTGCAAAATGGCGTAAATCAGGAGCTAAATAACCCCACTTCAAACGTGGTTCAAACTGTGCCCGCTGGTAATACTCATATCATTCATATCTCTCTCTCTCTCTCTCTCTCTCGACAACACGTGAATATTGTCTCATAGATGAGGAAAAGCTTGGCAACAGCTTGCATTGAGAAATTTATCAAGCTTCATCGCAGGTGACCGCTAGCTGGAAACACATCTGCGCCGCTGTCTCTCTCTGCTCTAACAACAACATGCTACAACATGTACACTCACAGATTATCCTTTTGACATATCCCGTCAGATACAACATGTTCAATCTTGTGCGTGTACGGACTATTGGCCGAAAAAGGAGCCAGGAACCGATCCCTATATCAAGGTTCTCCTTGGCTGGATTGACCAAGCGAGTGCAACAGGGTTGACAATCAACAGCTTAGCTTGCGTTGAGCAATTTTAATCATATGTATGAAGCTTCATCGCAGGTTGTGTATTCAAACTGTGCCCGTTGGAAATACTCAAATCCGACATCTCTCTCTCTCTCTCGACAACACGTGCATATTGTCTCACAGATGAGGAAGGGCTTGGCAACAGCTTGCATTGAGCAATTTATCAAGCTTCATCGCAGGTGACCGCTACGTAGCTGGAAACACATCTGCGCCGCCGTCTCTCTCTGCTCTACATATCAACAACACGTACACTCACAGATCACAGAGATTCACAGATTATCCTCTTGAAATATCCGTCAGATAAAACATGTTCAATCTTTTTCGTGTATGTACGGACAATTGGCCGAAAAAGGAGCCAGGCAGAACCTTGGCTGGATTGACCAAGCAAGTGCTATCGCCTTTCTCCCTAGGCAACACAGCAACACGTACCTACCACCCATTGTCTCTTGAGGAAAAGGGCTCAGCCCTGCTTCAAACTATGCCCTCAGTACAATATCTCCTACTGTTCATTCTTGTCACGTTACATATGGTTTTGTGAGGTTTGGCGTGGCGGTGGCATGCATGGGCAAGCTGCTGCAAGCTGATTGCTAAGCGAGAGACACCACGTCGCTTCGTCTATCGACAATAGTTTGTTTAACCTTGGTAACGAACATCTCTAGAAAGGCTATTTAGCCTCTTCCCTTCGCACCTGATGAGCGTGCCAAGCCAAACATTACGCAAATAGGGACTAAGACAGACAAATTTAGTAAAACATTAAGATGAGTAACTCCTGAAATTGTCTTAGGTACTTGTCTCAGGTACAAAGTGACGTTTTGTATTGCCTTTTGTGTACAATACCTTTTATGTAGGGCTAGGCGGGCCGGCAGGGCTAGATACCGACCGTGTTAGGGCTAGGTATAGACTTACGTACGTGCCCATCATCTTATTCCTACGTAGAAGTAGACCATCTACCAGCCAATAATTGATAGGTATCTTCAGGTGCCTGTTGTTATGTTGTATCCTAGGTAGAAGTACTACTAGTAGAAGCTGAGGGATACTGTCAATGTGGTTGATTAGGATGCATTTTGCATCACCCAAAGCACTTTGCGCCAACCAAAGCACTTTTGGTCGAAAAGCGACGCTAGGGAAACTGTTGATGTGGTTGGATAGCTACTCAGATTGTGTCATCCAAAGCACTTTGCGTCAACCAAAGCACTTTTGGTTGCAAAACGACGCAAAGTGCTTTGGATGATGCAAAGTGACTTTGGTGACCAAACTTGAACACAAGGCACTTTTGGCAACCAAAGTCACTTTTAAGTGGCTTTGGTGACCAAACTTGGCCACAACGCACTTTTGGTCACAAAAGCAACTTTTTTGGTAGTAGTCTTGATGTAGGAGCTAGTATAAAGCTACGAGAGATTTCATTTTATGTTGACGGAAACACTTTTGGTCGATCTGATAAAGATCTGACCAAATGTACTTTGGGAACCAAAAGTGCCTTTGGTGACCAAAATTAGTAGTTTGTTTACCAAAAGCACTTTTGGTCGCCGAATTCAAGTGTTTGGTAGATGTCTCTCCGTAAAGAAGGGTTACACGCTGAGGGGTGCGGCGGTACAACAAGCTAGTATACAATACATCTGTAGGAGTAGGAGCCATTTGTGCATTCACTTTCCCTCCCCTCCCCTCCCCCCCCCTTTCCTTTTCCCTCTCCCTCTTCTCCCCTATTTAACTCTTTCTCCTTTCCTTTTTCATTTTTCAAATATTATGCTTGCCAGCTAAGCTAAAAATCTGCCATGAGATTCCAAGTTTTAAACTCAGCACCAAATTGATCTATCATAGCTCAAACATAGCCCCTTGTCTCCTCACAAAAATCTACCAATACTCTATCCAAGCTCTATCTAGTGAAATACATTACGATAAATGGGCAAGATGAAGATATTACTGTTCGGGTCAGTATGACCAATATTCTGGTCGTTACCTCAGCTGCGTTGAGCATTATGAAGTCCTTTATTAAAGGATCACTCTTGTCCAGGTTTCAGATATCTACTACTAGCTCTGATCAAGCTGACCATTTATGGCACTAGATGTCTTTTCCTGGTCATCAGAAGTGATGCATTATGAGCTTTCCTGTGTCATCTGTCCTTTACCATGTAGTTCTGACAAGAGTGGAAGGAGCTGAGGCTTGCAGAGTGACGCATGCTCTCACTCTCATGGTCAATGCCTTTCAAGGCATACAGTCTCAGCGGAGAACAGCTCAATGCTTTATTGGGCCAGTGCCAAGGTTGGTGGATTTCCATTTCTTGAGATGAAAGAGATCAATGTGGTGATCATTGTAGACGTATGTGATGACAATGGTAGCACTGACTCTGAAGGGTATATGGCTCGAGTGACTCTCGTGGATCCATATGAAATTTGACTCTAAATATGACACCAAACGGGTTAGCCATAGATCCAGAAAAGCCTCCCAAGTTATGGTTATGGACAGCAAGTCTACCAGTTTAGCTTGAACTTGGATTGCTTCTCCAAGGTGATGGACGGCGAATCAAGTAGCAGTCATCACAAGACATTAAAATGTAGTCAGAATCTGTTTCATACAAGATCTCTGTGGATCATCCCCTCACGTCAGCAGCACCATGCCTGGGAGTGCACCCATCGACATCCTCAATCCCTTTTGCACCTCCGGCATCAGCATGATCGTCTGCGACCCGACTAGGCATCACTCCATGGCACATCCTTGGATATCTCCCCCAGGTTGCAGTCAAACGGTGCTCGTGCAGAAGCACTTGGGAATCAACAGCAGAACAGGAACAACGGATGCAGCTTGCATAAATACTAGCGATTACTTTCAGATTCTATTCTAAATCGAAAATGCATTCATCACTCCATCCACTGTGAACGATCAAAGCCAATCTAAATGTCTGACGGAAGCACCGAGACATCCTGGCATGCTCCTGCAGGTCCTCGGACTCAGTGGGCATGGATGCCTCCCAACGCTTTGTGATGGTGCCAATGGTATGTATACCTCGTCTACCTCTGATTGGCTTTTATCTCCAGGGGAAACGATAAATGACGCCATTCTTGGTGTTCGATGCATCTTCGCACAGTCTCAAGTCAGTGGAGCCATGTCCGGGAAGGCATCCAACAACTCCGCTTCGCTGAGCCCACGTCCACCATCGATCGCAACTCCCTCACCATCCTCATCCCCCTCCGCGCCAGTACGTGGCACCTCGGGCATCATCGTCAGCTGCGATCCCACCAAACATCCCTCCACCGTGGCATCCTTGGCGATCCGCCTCAGCGCCCACGCCACGTCCCGTCGTCGCAATATCCCGAACGGAAGCCTCACGCTCGTGCGATCCCCCTTGATCGCCAGGAGGATGGTCGCGACCACGTAGGACGTTCCGCCCGCGGATGCATCGTTCGTTCGAGACGATGATTCTAATCGTTTGGCATTCCCGCCCTCGTACGTCCTGCGCTCGTCCTTCACCGCCTTCTTGAACGCCCTCGCGGCCTCCTCCACGAAGGGCACGCGTATGGAGTCCATGGATGCGTACCTCATGATGCCGTTGTAGGGTAGGAATATCGATGCCACTGCCAAACATAATATTATGTCACATAACACGAGTGCCATAAATTCAGTGAGCCCCACGAGGAACGCAGTAGATATGGGGTGTTTCATAAAACATGATTCAACTCACCGCTGGACAAATAATTTCCCATGGCTTGATGCCTCATCTCGTCGACGCCGGGCCCCGGAAGTTGACTCTGCGCGGACGTGAATATATTCGTATAAAGCTCCCTCTCCTCAAGGTGCAACCTGCGAAGCAAGGCATCCATCGTTCCAATTCCCGATGATGAACCATCGGAATCATGCTTTTCACCCTCGCCGACCCCTTCCTCCGCGGTATTATCGAACCCGAGCGCCACGCACAGCCTGATGACCGACACACCGTTCCCCAGCGGGCTGACGTTCCTTATCCTGCCGAACGGACTTATGGACCGCACGACCCTCGTCTTTCGCAACGAGGACCGGTACGCGCTCGCGGCGAGGGTCGCCAGCATGACGAGCCAGGACAGTCGACGCACCTTCGCCTTCCCGCGCGCTCCCCGTCGATAATGGCCCGCGCCGCGTCCGATCGTGTTTCCCCTGTAGGGCGGAGAGGATTGGGTCTGGATCGATATCGCCTCGCTCGACGAATGC
Source organism: Thalassiosira mediterranea (assembly GCA_036939795.1). NCBI lineage: Eukaryota > Bacillariophyta > Thalassiosirophyceae > Thalassiosirales > Thalassiosiraceae > Thalassiosira > Thalassiosira mediterranea. Next base: position 5,815 of record JALLBE010000643.1, read on the forward strand.
GTTTGCGTTTTGCCCGTGAGTTTGTGGGGATCGTTCTGCAGGTAGTACCCGGTGGCCTTGGCCGCGCCGAGGTCGCCGGCCGACCTCGACGTCGAGATCGTATTATGCGGTCGCAACTGCAGGGTGCTCGCCCCGCCGCCGCTCGCCAGGCAGCCCCTCGGCAGCGCGGACAGAAATAGCGCGAAAGACATCAGGAGGGGATACAGCTTCGACGAGGCAAGTTTGCTCGTCCGCGCCGCCGCTTCCAGGAGCGACCGACGCATCGCCGACATGGCGAATTGCACGCGCCGACGACGAGGGGGTTCCATCGTCGAACGGTCGACCGCATCGTCATTCGCCGCCTCGCACGAGGCCCCCCCGTCGTCGTCGGGGCGAGAATATCGGACGAGGATGCCGCCGCCGCGCGCGGGCGCGACATCGTGCCTCCGACGGCCGAGCGCGAGCGGTGGCGGACGGGGATGATGGCGACGGCGACCGCCGGATGATGATGACCCACCGCCACCGCACGTCGACGGGGCGAATGCGACGACGATGGGCGAGTAGCACGAGGCGCGGGGCCGGCCGAGCGCGGCGAGGAGGAGGAGGAGCAGCGGTCCGCTCCGGGGGAGGACGGTCATCGTTGCGGCGACGAAAGTGAAAAGAATTGCCGACGTTCGTTCGCGTTGTCGGTTGTCGGAGGTTGTCGGAGCGAGGTTGTCGGCTTTCGAGGCGATTTGTATCCATTTGGGTTTACTTTCAATTTTCATAGAGATACTGATAAATATTTTTCACATTTACAGTTCTGGATTGTTTGATTGCGATTTGCATGGGTCCTGATAGAAGAACCTGTTCCCGGCGTTTAAGTCGCAATATATATTGAAGTCCTACGTCCACAGGACCGCCTTCTACTGGGGCCGTTTCCAATGACTTCACGAAATAGAATCTCTGAAAGGATGTGTTCGCTGTATTGTCGTCTATTGTCGTATTGTAGCGTTCTGTAGCGTTTATGCAGAGCAAATTCGTGGCGCGGAGCCGTATCCGTTGTTCGTGTTCGTTGTGATACTGCTGTTGATCCCCGCGCCCCGCGTGCTTCCGCGCGTGCACCGTTCCACTGCAACCTCAGGGAGATATATCGAAGCATGCGCCATGGAGTGATGCCTCTAGTCGGGTCGCAGATGATCGTGCTGAGCCAGAGGCGCAGGGTATCGAGAGGTATCGAGTGAAGGTAAACGCGTGCTCACCCAGGAGGAGTTGTTGGGTGCCTTCCCACACATGGTGCCGGTGATGTGAGTGTATGCTCCATAGAGATCTTTTATTGAACACCTTTGTACATAACAGATTCTGACTACATTTTTATGACTTGTGGAGAATTATATGCTACTTGTGATTCGTCATCCATCTTCAGTTCTAGTTACACTGGTAAACTTGCTGTACGCATCTTGGGGGGCTTTTATGGATCTATGGGAACCCGTTTGGTGCCATAGTCAGAGTCAAATTCACTTCCATATCGATCTACGGGGGTCACTTGTGAGCCATACTCTTCAGAGTCAGCACTGCCAGTATCATCACATGCTTCTACATCTGGTTCCTCAGGATCAAGGCTTATATTATCACCACCTTGATCTTTTCCATCTTCAACAGCTTCTGGAAATTGAAACCCAGCAATCTTGGCACTGATCCAATAAAGCATGCGGCTGGTCTCGGCTGAAAATTCTATGCCTTGAAAGGTATTGATCATGAGAGCATAGGTCAAACTACCAGCCTCAGCCCCTTCGACTCCTGCCAAAACTATGTAGTAAAGGACAGACACAGGAATGCTGATAATACCGCTCACCACCGTTGAGCACAACAACCAGCCAAGCATGCTTTCTGACGAACAGGAACAGAGCAAGACACCGAGCGCCATAAACGACTGCCCAAAAAGTTGCAAGATCAGGCAGCTCAGGAGAAGTCTCCTATTCTTGGCTGAAAAACTCGATGGGGTGAAATAATTCACATTCCAACCTGACTTCCAGAACGACAGTAATGGAGCCAATCCGATCAATAATGCTCCTATAATTGTTGAAATATGAAATCGCTGTTTGCTCTCTTTCTTGGCTCGATGGATTACATTCCTGCTGTTGTCTTTCTTCAATGCTTTATAAGCAGACACAGTTTTCCATGTGAAGATCACATCAACGACCTCTATGATGCAGGACGAACAAAAGGACAGGAGAAAGATAGAGGTGTCGCCTCCAAACTCTTGCATCTGCCCAGTTTCATCACGGAAATCCTCCATGACAAATATAGCTAGCGCTAGCGATGTGCAGGCCAGCTCGATCAGAGCTAGTAGTACCTGGAACCTGGAATAGAGTGATGCTGAAATGAAGGACTTGATAATGCTCAATGCAGCTGAGGTAACGACCAGAATATCCGCCACACTGACCCGAATAGTAACAACTTCATCTTGACCATTTATCATGATGATTTCACCAGATAGAGCTTGGATAGAGTAATGATATCTAGATTCGTTTTTCGTTGGCCAGATTTTTATGAGGAGACAAGGGGCTATTTGAACATATTTGAACAATAGATGCATGTGAGTTTGCAACTTGCCATGTAGATAGTGTAGAAGGGCGCAGAAAGATGTTAACGGAAACCGGCGCACCTAAGGGACCCGAGATACCTTGCCGAAACCGAATTGAAAAGCGAAGTCCAGGACACCAAAACCCAATTGGAAAGCGAACTCCACGACACCAACACCGCATTATCGATACCCGAATCCCTCCGTCAGAACAGCCTCGAATGTGCGATATGCAGAACACGATCCGAACTCTGAAATCCCCCATCGCATTAGATATGGCACACCAGAGGCAGCAATATGTGTATTCGCGCGAAGAGCAAGTACGGGGAGCAGGTTTGGCTATGACATCAAGCTAGACCTTGCTTGGATAGCAGAGTAGCACAAAGTATTTTCTCTCATATACCATTGACTCTTCAATCGCCCAGATTGACTCTTCAATCGCCCAGCATCGGCCGTAGGTACCGTTGGCACACTCTAGATATGTCTTCTCAAGGATACGCAACTAGATTTGCTTTGGGCTCCACCACGAAGGTAGTAACCACCGTGGTCGGAGATCGTGCTCTCGGCACGATGTTCCGCATCAGGGTATCGAAATCAGCGCGCGAGAACTTCTCCATGTACTACGGTTACGAAAACGTCAGCGGCGCGGCGGCGTTCATCGCCGGGCTCGACCCCCGTGATGGCACGCTTAGTGCAGAAATGTATCAGGTGGACCATCCCGACAAAACCGTGGCAGAGTGGGTGCTCCCTGGCGGGCACATTGGATACACTGGCAGACCTGGCGGGGTCAGTGGATACACCGAGGTGACCTCGAACATCCATGGCAAAACTCACATCATAGAGTCGATTTTGACGGCCTTAAAGGTTATTAAGAGGGTCGAAGAGAAGAAGATGGAAAGGTAGAGGCTCACGCTACAGATCATTTTCTGAAGTTGAGACCCTCGAGCCCGGTCTAAACAACATTTGGCAGGTGTGTAAACAATCTAACTTAATCATGACGATCTAATCTCCAGTTGCTTGTTAAGTGTTGGAACTAGCAGCCCTGACAGAGTTGCGGCCCGGCCCCCGACATCCGCAAATGCAAACAGAGTAGGCGCACCTCACATCAGAGCACACATCCTATTGCCTCGATGATTCTGGATCCCCAAGGCAAACATGCCATCGTAACAACGTTGAGCAAAAAGAGAAAGGCGTAGGACGACTCCATCTCTCCCCCTCCCTAACCGAACCTATCCAACAGCGCCTCCTTCTTCTTCCTGAGCAACGCCTCCGCCACCGCCGCCTGGCTCGGCACCGCCGCCCCCGCCGGCACCCCCGCCGCCGCGGCGTCCCAGAAGTCCCCGTCGCTCGAGCTCCCCCCCTCGCTTTGATCGTCTCCCGCCGTCTCCTCCGTCTTTCGACGCTTGGCTCCTTCGGCGTAACGCTCCCGACACTGTGCCAATTTCTCCCTCCCACGAGCTGCCATCTCCCCCTCCAGGTCCAGCAGCACGCCGTCCTCCTCGTCCCTCAATCCGTAATAATCGGGGGTGATGTACTTGTAAACGTCCCCCCTCTTCCTCTTGGTCATCTTCGCTGCGTGGCGGGCGAACAATTCCTTGACGCCCGGCAGGTCCTTCGCGGCGCCGAAGTACCGATATCCGCCCGAACCCTTCAATCCCAGCCCGACGGCGAGCTGGGGATCGTCCGATCCGACCCCCCCCTCCTGCTCGGCGAGGAGCATGGCGCGCCGTTCCTCCTTGTTGTAATCCTTCCCCCCCAGTTCCCGAATCCTTCGGTTCCAGTGCCACTTCTCCCGAATGAGCTTGTTGATCCCGTCGTTCAAATCCCGAATGGCGTGCTCCCCCAGGCCGGCGTTCTGTATCTTCTTGACTCCGTCGCTTATCTCTCCCACGATCTGTCGTCGGAATCGCTCGGCGTCGGCCAAATGTTCGCAGTGGGAGGCGAGGAAGGGACGCTTGGCGCGGCGGGCGGCGTTCCGCGCGGTCTTGGAGGTGGGGTCGTCCTCCTCGCGCATGCGGACCCACTTGTTGAGCATGGCCTGGGCCTTTTCCTCGGGACGCGCCATGGTTGGATATAATAACGGTGAATTATTATGTTATCGGTGGAGAGGCAGGGGGGAAGATGGAGGGACGAGAGTGAAGACCGGCGAGGGGAGCGGCGGCTGCGGTGGGGGTGGTGGGCGTCGAGAAAGTGAGCGGCGGTGGTAGCTTGGCAGTTGGCAGGATGAAGTGTTTGCGCCCAGTTGGGCGGTTTCGTTGGACCACTGGTCGTTCTATGGGTCGTTCTATTTTATTTTTGTGCTTGTTTGTGCTTGATTTTTATTTGTGAGAGTCCTTTATTTGACCCATTGTGGTCCTTGCAGCTACCATACGCTGCCGCCGTCAAAAATCAAAAACGACGACGACGACGCCAACCATGATGAACCACCTCCTAGCCCGGACGGGGCTCGTGACCAGGGTCGCCGCCCGATCGGTGCAGAGGACGCAGAGGTAAATTATTATTTGCATTCATCTCCGAGCCCCGATTATGACGGCCTCGACCCGGCGGCCGCGCGTCGCCGTCGACGGGTGTGACCGGCGGCCTGCTCGTTGATGGCCGCGTTCTCCGGACGGCCGCGCGGCCGTAGCGTCGGCCCGCGCCGTCGCGAAAGATCGCGTAGAGCACCTTTTAAATAACGTCGCCGACGCATTCGTCCACCTCATCTCTCTCCCCTCTCGCAATAATTTATAACAAACCCGCAGGAGGAAGATGGGCGACGGCCCCTTCACCGACGCCATGCACGTCAAGAAGAACAAGTACGTGGAGGAATGGAACGGACGGAGGGAGATCACCGAGCAGGCGTTCGAGGTCAATCCCGACAACCTCTTCGCCGCCGTGTTCTGCTGCGTCATTTTCCCCTTCGGCGTCTATCACTTCACGAGGAAGGAGTGCATCGAGAGGGGGGATCCCAGGTACAGGAACAGCGGGGTGTGCTGAGGAGGGGAGGGAAAATACGGCGATGATGCCGTGTGGGGCTAGTGGAGGCTGGTGACTTCGTCTCCCCTTGAGACGAAATGTACGCCATCCTGGTGCCTGGGGGGGAGGCTTGATATGAGGGGGGACATGGAGAATTGAAAGTAAGACCGTGTTGCCGAATGAACTGAGGGGCCTATCCGGTAAGGTGAACGTGGCATGGTAGGATCAAGGTGGGATGGGATCACACACTCGATGCTCGAAAATATATAATAATTTTCAAGGGATGGGAGAGCTCGCGAAAATATCTGAACCTGTTAAGAATAGCGAAGTGATGTATCATTTTGTTTCCTCCCCGTTTCATCTTCGTTTCATGTTGTACCACCCTGTTAATGATCAGTCACATCAGGTAGAGGTGAGAGTCAAATGCTCAGGCTTGGGAAGGGGTGAATACTGGTTTGGGGGTGTGCCAGTGGTGCCAGTTTTGATACGACAAAAAATGGGAGATCCGATTTAAATCATCTCTGACTGGTACTTCAATCCTGAACAAAATTATTGCTCCATTTTCAATGGATGGTACTGAAATTCATTGTCTCGTCTTGTCAAAACTCAATTTTCCATGCTATGTGCAGCTATGTGTTCGCCGTTGCTGCGATGCATAATACAAAAGTAAGATGGGATCCCCGTGTAGGTAGGTACTCTATCCTACAGCTGCATCGTCTTTATGTATGGTGGCAAATCCTGCTTATCATGTAGGTCGGCATCTAAAAAAATGGCAATGGCATAAGTCTTATGAAACCTGCTCGCATATGTAACAGAAAACTACTGCCTGTTGAAGGATCTTATCTACCATTTTGTGGAAGGCACTCTCACAGGAACAAAAATAGAATCAATTATGAATCTGGATATTTAAAGGGTCACTATTGATCCGATCCTCCTTGTGCTTTCGATTGACTATCATGACCGCCTCGCGCAGGACGAGAGCATGAGAGACGTCGGAATGCATCTTCAAAATTACTGGGTTCGTCTCACTCAGACGACGAGCCCGACGACGACGAATTGTAACCCTCTTCTCTATCACTGATCTCAACTAAGTGGGAATCTGGTTCTTGACTTTGTAGTTTTGATTCTTCTGTGGACATCTTTTCTGCCCCCTGGTCAAGGAATTCTTCTTCTGTTTCTTCTGCCTCTTCACTTTCTTCCATGCTCAGCTTGCGAGCGAGCCTGCGATGGCCACCGCCAGTCACTTCGTCCCCAAATGCAATACCAGCAATCAACATGAAGAGAGCAATGAAACATCTCACAGAACGACGGAGGAACTGACTTGTTTCAACCAGCCTTCCCCACGATGCTGCAATTTTAGCTTCGTCACAGCCATCAAAAGCACTTCCCAATTCAAGTACTTCCCAACCACTCTTTCCCAGCAAGTTCCAGGCCTGAATCCGATACGTGTAAATATGATCATCGTCCAGCCCCGGATCCACAAAATTGTACTCCTGACCAGCATAAACCGTAGACCAGGAGCTGACTGACGCGTCAAAGTAGTCCAAGCGTGGCGGCGTTTTTCACCGTACTTCCTTATCGCCCTTCGCTGCACACGATAGGTGTGGATCGGGGGCATGTTGTCAGATGAGAGCTCCCAAGAGAAACTCATGGCACTGCAGCTCTCGAGGTTGTGAGTGAAACCTTGCACATTGTCAGGAGTGCCCCCTATTCCCCGCATCATGGTGCGCATCTTCATCTGTCGAATTATCCTCTTCCTAAAGGTGGGCTTTTTAATGCCCATTTCTTCAAGGAGGGAAACTCCTCCTCCATTGTTGGCAATCTCCAGGAAGTCATGTCCAGTGACGGTATTCTCGAGGAATATTCTTAGTTTGGGAAGGAGGAAAAGATGATGAGATCAGGACGAGCTCTTCAACTAAGGAGGATGAGACAGATGACCGTCACAGAATACACAAACCGTCCATTTTCCCAATTTCCCTCAACTAAACTAGATTCTGCCTCAGTTCTCCAGCCATAGATTGGTTCAACGTCTCCCGTGTATGGGCTGCTCGTCAACTGCCAAATATGATTGCCTGCTCCTCACACAAGCCTTCCCTCTCATGGCAGTCAAAGGAGCAACAAGTAAAGAATGGACCGACTCACCCCTCCCACAAAACGCAACACACAAGACGTCAAAGTTCTCCCACCAGAACCCATGAAAAAGACAACACAAAACTGCATGACACACCGTGACACTCACTTTCCCACGTCGTTAGGAAGCCGAACGCTGTAAACGATCCACTCGGCAAGCTCCTCCGCCGTCATTAGCTTCTCGAACAACCTCCAGTACGCCAACTTCTCCTTCATATCCAACCTCAGGTCGTCGTTCCCCTCGTCGTCGTCGAGCCGTTCCATCCTCTCGATCATCCGCCCGGCCTGCTCGGACGTCTCGTATGCCGTGTCGAGATCCTCCCCCCCCACCTTATTCTTGAGGAAGGCCGCGAGCTCGTCGCGGTCGATCTTTCCGTCTCCGCCAGAATCGAGGGAGCCGAAGAAGAGGGAGGTCGCGGCGGCGTCGCTCTTGGCGTCGCCGAGGACCGGTTGGGAGGCAGCGAGGGCCGAGGGAAAGGGCGGGAGCAGAGGGGCGAGGAGCGCCTCGTCCTCGTGCGCCGTGTCGAGCTCCTCCCCCCCCACCTTATTCTTGAGGAAGGCTTTGAGCTCGTCGCGGTCGACCTTGCCGTTTCCGCCAGAGTCGAGAAGAAGAGGAAGGTCGCGGCGGCGTCGCGTTTTGCGTCGCCGAGGACGGGCCGGGAGACAGCGAGGGCGCAGCGCCGTTGACGCGAGGAGGAAGGAAGATAGGAGGAGGAGCCTAACCCGGGCCATGGTTCCGCCAAACCCCTTTCTGCTCTCACACCTTCTCGAACGGCCCTGGACTGTCATGGTCTCGCGTCACGTAGAGCTGCGGTACACGAGGGGCAGGATGGAGCACGGCGGCACCCGCCGTGATGCGAAATCTCGCTCCGACCCTTCTGCCCGCCGGCGTGCCCGTCGCTAGCCGTCGTTGCACTGTGCATGCTCTAGCCTGCCAGCAGCGCCAGCAGCGGTCCGCCTCCATCCTGCCTCCGCTCCATCCATCGATCGCCGCCTACCGCCGCGGCGGACGGGCGGCATGGCACACTTTCCGCTTTCCGCGTGGCCTGCGCAAAATTGTACGATCAAAAGTTATAAAGTCGTGTACATGTTAGTTGTGCGCCCGATTTTACAGTATGGGCACGCCCGGCCGAATACATGGTAGTATAACCCCCCATGAGATTCTAAGGTGTATAATTATACACCTTAGTTTCAAGAGTGTCGTAGTACCTCATTCTGGCCTCCATGGCCCA